>VZTO01018802.1:18868-29570 GCA_013400615.1 Syrrhaptes paradoxus
GTTCTTCTGGATCTACAGAGATCAAAAACACCTGACTTTTAATAGTGAGCAGGAATCCCTTTGTTCAGTAACATACTTGGTAAGGGAAAGAGAAAAAAAATATTTTGCATTATTTTAAAAGTTTATTTTACACTATTTTAAAATTATTTTACAAGGCCAGCATTGATGTATCCCTGCCCATGGGAGGGGGGTTGGAACTAAATGATCTTTAAGGTCCCTTCCAACCCAAACCATTCTATGATCCTATGATATCTTAGTATCTGTTAAAGCAGCCAGTAATAAAACCAGGTTAATACACATCTATAATAAACACAGGGTAAATATAGGTTAACAATGATGAGAACTCTGTGTATTACTAACTAGTTGAGTGTAGAACACTACATCCTGTGCTACTTCCTTACCAAGTTGGGGTGATCATAACTGACTTACTATGCTCAGTCTGTAGTACGGACATTCAAACAAGTTATTCTAATTGTCACTTTTTTTCCTTTGGGCTTTTTGAATGGAACATTTGATTTTAAAGAATATTTTGTTGTTAGGAATGCAGACAATAGACCACTGACACTACTGATCACCACAAATACAGTACTGCTGGTCTTCATATTTAGCTTGGTTCCCACAACACAGATTTGTTTCACATTACTTGTGTCATCGCTATGTTGATGGCACCGATATTTCTTAGGATAAAGCAATTGATGATTAATGCTATCTTGACCTAGGAACCTAGAGGCACAGGTGTATTAGTTATGGAAAAGGAATAGCAAATATGTTTTGAAGATTGACTCAACAGAGGGCCACTAAAATTATGTTTTGCTATGAATTCTGATTGCAAGGGTTATACAAGTAAAGCCTAGTGGGCCTTACAGGGTAACAGGAATGTTGCCTTCTGCTCCCTTTATAGTTGGCAGAAAGACAGAAACTTCTGCAGCACAGTCAAGCGTATCCAAACCTTTACTGCCCCAGAGCATGCTCTCTCCATTCACTGCAGAGAAGAGGAGAACAGTTGGCTGCACATCAGACACACCACTCTCAAACATCTAGCATTAGAGAGGATTAATCCAGGACTCAGTGTTTTGCTATTCTCTTTCATTCACTCTGCATTAGAATTCTTGTTTTAATTGTATCACGGTTAATTTAACACAGTGGATGGATCTGCCTGAGAAAAGTTTCTGCAATTTCCTACACAGTGCTTAAAGGTGAAATAAAATGGATGTGGGATTGTTGCTTCTCTGAATAGGCATATCCTAGTAAGAAAGAGACGGGGAAAACCTCTCCTTATAACAGATATACATTGAAATCTCTTTAAATGTCACATTGTCAGCAAATATGTCAGAAAAGTCTATGCTCTGTCTTTATGCATAAGCACAAGCACAGTCGCCTCAGTGCACAGGGGCTTTTCCTCTTTGTGGCAGGGACTCAAAGTAATTATCTTGACCATGGCTGCAAAACATAGATAACTAGACTGTTAAAGCCAAAAGGAAAAATATGTAGTTTGTAATGAATTAATAACTAAGATGAAAATAAAACCATATGCATTACTTGCTAGGTAGAACAGTATGGATGGTTCCCAGAAGGCATAAATACAAACTGAATACAATCAACAGTGGTTTTGTTATTGGATTTAAAGCAAGTAGATTTTCATCATAATCCTACATCAAAGGCAGAAGGGTACTAGATGACATACCGCAGATTAACAATGCTACTGCAAGATAAATAAACTAAGCATTTTCAGAGTAATAGAATAACTATACTCAATGGAAATGTAAAAAAAAAATAAATCTTAGATAAGACTTAAGGAAGCTGTTTTCTTCCCAAAGAAGTTAAGCAAACTCTGGGAAATTATGAAGTTGTGAGATTCTTTTCAAGGAACAACTGTTATCTATATCACTGAATGATTGCCTTGTATTATACATACCTTCTATCATCCACATCAAGTAATGAAAATCACTAGCGAATTATTTCGAAAACAGAAATAATGTCTTTATTCATCGCTGGAGGGAAGGGATGCCATCCAGAGGGACCTTGACAGGCTTAAGAGGTGGGCCAATGCAAACCTCATGAAGCACAAGGCCAAGTGCAAGGTTCTACAAGTGGGTTGAGGCAATCCCAAGCAGAAATGCAGGCTGGGCAGAGAATGGACTGAACGCAGCCCTGAGGAGAAGGACTTGGGGTGCTGGTCAATGAGAAGCTCAACATGAGCCGCAGTGTCCGCTTGTAGCCCAGAAAGCCAACCATGTCCTGGGCTGCATCAAGAGAAGCATTAGCAGGAGGTTGAAGGAGGTGATTCTCCCCCTCTACTCTGCTCTTGTGAGACCCTACCTGGAGTCCTACATCCTGCTCTGGAGTCCTCAGCACAGGAAGGAGATGGACCTGTTGGAGCAAGTTCAGTGGAGGGCCACAAAGATGATCAGAGGGCTGGAGCACCTCCCCTATGAGGACTGGCTGAGAGAGTTGGGGTTGTTCAGTCTAGAGAAGAGAAGGCTCCAGGGAGACCTTAGAGCAGCTTCCAGTGCTGAAAGGGGGCAACAGGAGAGATGGGGAGGGACTCTGCATCAGGGAGTGTAGTGAGAGGATGCAGGGTAACAGTTTTAAGCTGAAAGAGGGTAGATTTAGATCAGATATTAGCAATTCTTTACTGTGAGGGTGGTGAGACACTGGAACAGATTGCCTGGAGAAGCTGTGTATCCCTGGAGGTGCTCAAGGCCAGGCTGGATGAGGCTTTGAGCAACCTGGGCTAGTGGAAGGTGTTCCTGCCCATGGCAGGGGGTTGGTTTCAAGTGATCCCAAGGGTCCTACAAAGCTGAAATGTTCAGTACCCTAATGAAAGCTAGACCTTGTATCTCAACTAAACAGCCACAAGTAATGATTCTATGATTTAATAACACCATATCAGCCACATGTATATCCAAGAACTCAGAGGAAAATGTTGCCACAACATGAACCTAAAAGACACAGAAATTCAAGATACTGAAATAAGGTAAAAGGAAAAAAGTTTGTGCATGGAAGTTGCGAATAATTTCCTGCTGCCTACAACCTGCATGCAACACTGGTGCACAGTGTGGGGCTGGGACTGATCAGAAATATGAGAAAATAAGACTCTTTTCTGTTCACTTCTTAATAAGCAAAAGAATAACAATATAATTTCATGGTCTTCAATAATTCAAGACAAATTCTTCGAGTATTCATTTTTTTCAGTTTGTTTTCTATATCCCACACTGTTTGCTTTATAGAGAAGAATGAAAAGCAAACAGAACAAAAAGAATAGAGTACCAAGGCAAACGAGGACATACACACAAAGAAGCAAAGCAAAATCAAATTAAAACATGAAACAATAGCTTATTCCAAAAAGAAGCATTTAGAGAACATGCTTGCACAGAATTAGAGTATAATTTAGGTTTGTTTGATCCTTCTCATTATATAGACTGGAAATATATAATTTTCCTTAAATCCTAGGGCTTAGGCTCAAAATTCCTATAGGATGCTATGTCACTGTAAAACCAAGATAACTAACGACATCATCACAAGCTAGTGTCAAAATCACAAGAACAAGGCATCAAAAAGCCACTTTACAAGAGGTTCCACACTCCAGGAAGCTTCCACACTTTGAGAGTTTATCCGGTTGGGTATGTTTTTTCCTTTTGAAAGACACACGACCTGAAGCCACATGAATCTCAAACTAAGATTAAGATGAGCCAATCTGGCATGTCTATTTTCACTCAACTTCAAAACTTAGCTGTCCAGTAGAAATTGTAAAATCAAGAGACAGCTCTCCACCAGATGAATTAGGCTTATGCTTCACAGGATGTCCAGAGGAATTACAATTTCCAAACAGCAGAAAGCCTAGCAGAAGGAATAAACAGCACTGATTCTGATCACAGCCAGTGAAAAAGAGGAGCACTGTCAAGTACGTGATCACAGTCAAAGTGTTCATGTCACCACAATCCCAAGCAAGACTCTTTCTGCCTGCTAAGGAAACACACGCAGCACCCAGCAGTAAGCAAGAACTGACAGAGGGAACATGATAGCGAGATAGCAAGCTTTGGTTCCATTAATTCCTTTTGTGCCCTGGGTTATAATCTATGATTCTCATAGCAAATGCAAACCAGACATTTATAAATGGCAAACAGAAAGGCCAAACCATTTATTGCAACTTGATTTACAGTATCCCATTAATTTGCTTACGCAATTTCAGCATAATCAGGGAACTCTCAGGAAACACCATGGATCACTCAAGTTTTATGTAGTAAAACACACATTTGAAACAATTTCATAATTCAAAGCCAATGTTTTTCAGATGGCTCATTTATCATATTTACTCTATTTATTATTTTCTATGAGTCTGTTTTCCTCTTCCAGTGCTTTCATGCTTAGCTTTAAGAATGTGGTAGTTTCCTGCAGCTCAACAGAATTACTCCAAAGCTTAATTTGAAGTACACGTATGTTTGTAAGCTTGGTGTTTTAGCCTTGTCTGTTCATACACCATGCAACACATGGCATAGGATGAAACATTCTAACTATGGTGACGCCCTGGAGCAGTGGCCCTTTGTATCTGAATCTCCACACTGTGAATTGCTCACCAGGCAATTCATTTTAAGCATACTAGAAACGCTTCTTCCATGGAAACAGGTGCCTTCAGTGGCTAAACTCTTTATTTGACATCTCAGATTCTAATTATTATTATTTCTAATTATTTACTGAATGGGTTTTATGAGTGATGTCAGGATAAATCCTAAATTATGTTGCAAGAGTAAAAAAGGGATTGAACAAAATTAATTTTGGAAGTCATGAGTTTTCTGTCTGTATTGCTGGCTCGTGTGACTGGGATAACTATTTTCTAGGACCACTGGACGCCAACTGCGAGTGAACATATGCAAACCCACTACACCCTGACAGAGGAGACCCTGCAAAAACATAAATGTGAGCTAGTTCTCCCCTTCAAGCCAGCTCTCATGCTGACTGTAAATCTCTCTTGGCATAGGCTCAGGTGTGAATGATACGAAGGAGAGGAAATATCATGATGTTCTTCAGAATCTCTGCTTAGCTGACAACGCTAGCTATCANTGTGGTAGTTTCCTGCAGGTCAAGAGAATTACTCAAAAGTTTAATTTTAAGTACACGTATGTTTGTAAGCTTGGTGTTTTAGCCTTGTCTGTTCATACACCATGCAACACATGGCATAGGATGAAATATTCTAACAATGGTGACGCCCTGGAGCAGTGGCCCTTTGTATCTGAATCTCCACACTGTGAATTGCTCATCAGGCAATTCATTTTAAGCATACTAGAAACGCTTCTTCCATGGAAACAGGTGCCTTCAGTGGCTAAACTCTTTATTTGACATCTCAGATTCTAATTATTATTATTTNCTGGGCTAAATCCTAACTCCACGGAATCCTACTTTGCAAATTGTGAACTGTAATTGAGGGTTTTAACTCTGAAATCCTGCCAGGGAATAGCAATAGGTGCAAAAATACATTGAGGGCTTTATTTATATCACAGGTTTTATTTGTTCCTCTTGCTACTTTATTACTTATTTTTAATTGAGAGTTTATCCCAGAAGAATTAATAGAATTATGAAATATTATCATCAGTCTCCAACTCTCCCTTCCCTGAAGATATTGTTGGAGAAACTACTAAAGTTTCAGGGCTTTAGTCATATTCCTTTATTTAAGCAATCTACTAGATTTATAAAAAAAATGCAGTCAGTCAAATAAAGAACTTTATAATACAGAGTGGGAAAAGCTAACTGACGGTCCAAATTCAAACTCAGCATGAAAAAAGGCAACCTGGCTAAGATATGCCAAATGCAAGGAAGTCTTTGGTTTTCTTGCCTTTGCAGAGCTTCAACTCAAAATAGCATTTTTTTTCCCAGTAATGATAAGGACAAAAAACATTATATTAATTTATAATGATTAAAAGTTTCCTGGGCACAGAAAAACAAAACCAACAAAGCAATGTCCTCAGGCAATCCTGTTTCATTTCATCTTTTTTTGTTCCCCCTTCTAGAGTTTTACTGCTTTGTTCTTTATTATTCTTTCTTCCTACCAACTTTCATATTCATTTGAACTGGAATATACTGCTGTATAAGGAAAGCCATGTGAGCAACCTTGGAAGTGTTCAGTCTTACTAAAACAATGAGGATTCTTAAAAATATATTCCCATAATGGATCGTCTGCTGCAGACTTCCACCAACTAAACTGCTTAGGTTTTTGAAACCAAATGTAGTTACTTCTTTGAAATTCCCTGTTTTATGATTATGATAGAAAAAAAAATAGTTCAAGCAATTTTGATTTTAATTTTGTTTAACATTTTTCTTGAACAAAGTGTTCATTTGTAGCTCAGTAGAATTTAGCAGGTTAATTTGCAGAAGAAGTAATGGTACGGTCAAATTCTATATTCATTGCTATTTTCAACCTCTTCTAAGATCACACAAGTAATTCTGGAAGCATTTCAGTTTAGGACTCTGTGGTTACATGACTTCTGGTCAATTAGATGTGCTCAAAGCCTGTTCTGTGGCACTGAGAGCAAGTGGTGTGGCTTGCATGCAAAACATTAAAAACTCTTCTATCATAGAACAGAGACGCCTCATCTGTACTAGTCATCAGGAACTGCCATAGACTCATGCTAGTCCCTAAATACTGTTTGAGAAAGTGTTGATTGCAGAAGCCAAAGCATTTTGGGAAACACAACAACTAAACAGCTCTAGCCCTGTGTCCTACTATACACAACTTGTAAGTCCAGCTTTTTCTGAAGTACAAACCAACAGACCCTTAAACACCTTGGCATATAATACATTGCTCTCACCATAAAAACCACAAGCGATAAAACCTAAAATATCAGCTGGAAATTTAACAATATCTCTTCCGTGCTTGGGAACTGCAAGTAGTGCTATGACCTTTCAGCAAGGATACCCTTGCATTTAAAGATTTTTTAATTATTACATTTTAAAGCAATCGCCATATAGCAATATATAGTCATTAATATAAGTACTGGGATATTAAAATAATTAAGCCAACACAAAAAAATTAAAAACCCGAAATTTGCATTTTATATCATTACTTCTGTGAACTTAACTTCAACATCAGTTATTTTCACCCTTTTGCTCCCACCTG
Source organism: Syrrhaptes paradoxus (assembly GCA_013400615.1). Lineage (NCBI taxonomy): Eukaryota > Metazoa > Chordata > Aves > Pterocliformes > Pteroclidae > Syrrhaptes > Syrrhaptes paradoxus. Next base: position 25,980 of record VZTO01018802.1, read on the forward strand.
TTTTATACCAAATATAGTTAACCAAAATCAAAGGAACAAAATAATTTTAAACACGTTATTAATAAAACAAAAGGCATCATTTTGGAAAAAAAAAAAAAAACAAACAGTAGCCTAGTGAAAATAATGACATCCTGAAAGCATATGTTGCTTATATTTGCTATCATTTGATTAATATTGTCGTAACATAGAAGAACATATCAGCAGCTGGCTAAGGATCTTTGTATCTTTTTTAACACAGATACAGGAGAATAGTAATTCAGGCACCAAAAAGTCACATATAATAGACGATCAAATTATTTCTAGTTGCTACCAAATTCTGTAAGAACACTGGGAAATTGGATTGCTCTCTCTAGATACTTTAATATGTCTTTCAGGTACCATTCCAGAGGTATACGCATGTGATATAATACAAAGAAGAGGGAATGGAGACAAGGAAAGATTCTATATCCTTATTCAGTGTAGTACATCACCAGTTGGTTCAGCAGCCTATATTATACATTCTCTCAAAGTTTGGTACAGTTCAGTAATGCACAGAGCAACTTCTATGGCAGCTAATTAAAACAACTTTTAAAAATAACTCACAGCTAATAAGTCCCCTTTTGTGAACAAAATTCTATGTTTATGTAAAATACATAGTAAACAGAACTAGGAAATTTTATTTGAAGGTATGCTTATCTTTCCTATAAACTGGAATTGTTTGATGATTTCTCTACCTAGATTCCAACATAGGACGGAAGGCTATGGTGGCCTTGTTTTGGTCTCTGATAGGGCTTCTAGGGTGCTATTTTCGCTGTTGACAAAAGTCTTGACATTGATTCTACAGCAAAATGGATTTTTCATGTCTTATATCCCTGCTGACCCTCCTGAGTAATATTTCTATTTCTGTCCCAGTGAGTCAAAGGCACGGTTACCTCCAGCTCCAGCTAACACATCTCTAGGTCATAGCCACTGCTTCCTCTAAGTTATTCAACTACCGACATAGTTAGACTTAAAATAACAATGATTGGTTTTAACATGTTTTTCCTAGAAATTTGCTGCATCCTTCTTAGTGAGACAGACCATGTGCCTCAAGGCATGCTGGTTTTTCAAGAGTACTACTCATTGGTCTAACAGAAATATTCATTTACATTAATAGATGAAGTAAACCAAATTCTTCAGGCTGTTTAAACGTGAAATACACAATATTTCACAGAACATTTAGCTCACAAATTTTCCTCTGTCATTATTATCTCTTTCAAGCTAAAGCTTCTTCTGCACTTCCTTATTTCTGTATGTTATACTCAGCATCTGTAATCTCTACAGAATGAAAACCAATGCTTTGTTTCAGCTTCCTATCACAGGCTCACATTTCCAGCACTGTAAATGGCATTCTGACGCTAACTCCTGGCACATAAAACCATTACAAACTGAATGGACACAGGTCAAATCTCACAGATTAATTTCTGCCAAACAAAGACGAAAGGTCACAAATTCTTCTTTCACCCATTCACTTAGAGAACTCAGCCTCTTTATATAACTGCCGGATTCCCAGTGACAATGTCTTTCCAGCAGTAAGGAGACATACAGTGACCTGAAAATCTGGAGATTTTGCCTGTGGTGACACAAGGTATGTAGGAACATAGGGCAGATAACACAAAATCTTCACAAAAGCGATAAGAACAGGTCAGTATATATGCTCTAGGAGACTGCAGCCACGTTGCTTTCTAACGTCCACTCTTGAAACACAAGTTTATCTCTACATCTAGTTAAATGAAGCAGAATTTCAGCAACAACAGTCTTATTAGCTGAAGGTATATGATTTTAAAGTGATTATAAGTTAATGTTACATACAGAACTGAAAAGCCTGTCACTTTATGATAATCCATTTTGCTAAATTAGTTTATGTTTTAATGCAAGAAAAATCTAGATTAAAGCCTATCACATAGATTCACCTCTGGATTGTCCACTCTCCTATCACAATATGTATATATATGTAGTGTTAGTACAAGTGAACATATGAAAGCACCATTTAGCCATGAGACACACTGGTTAAACCCCCCAGTTATATACTGAGCAGGATGTTAGCATGGTATCGACTATCCCCTTGGCTAGTTTGGGTCAGCTACTCTGCCTGTGCCCCCCTTCCAGTTTCCTGTGAAAATTAACCCTATCCCAGCTGAACCCAGGTCAGACTTGATTTACCAGGTGGATTCACCAGGTCATACTGACATCAGCATTTTCTTGTTCATATCACCCTGCAGGTAAAACCAGGAAAATATTTCGCTTTTGCAGGAAAATAAATCTTTCAGATAAAGCAAACAGGCCAAAGATGTTCCAAGTATGAGAAGGTTCAAGAGCAAGAGAATCAAAGTTGTGCCCCTTCTCCCATAAATACACAATATCATAACCCAGAACCGATGCAATCCCACACACCAGATCCACAGCAGATCTGTCATCAGCCATAGCCACGTACAGAGCTGGCAGATCAACTATATGTCAAAAGGAAAAAGATATAAGAAACTGAACTTTAAAAAGTTGTGATGCCATTGTAACATTTTACTTAAGAAATATCTAAAATCTCTCAGGCATCTCCTTTCTTCCCTTCCCCTCCCCTGCTCCCCAGATTTTAAATTTCATTTACATTCTTAACTTTGAGAGACTGGTATTTGTAATTTTTTAAATAGTCAACCATATAGTCTCACTACATAAAATATGTCTAATTAGCTTATGTGAGGCTTAATTTGGACAGCATTTTAATTACAAATCTACGATGCAAGAGACTGATTCATATTTCAAACACATTTTAGTAAGCAGAGCTGTATTACATAAATGCTTTTTAAAGACAACCACTTTTGAGAAGGGACTATCTTCAGGACTGATGCAAGGGAAGACATCTCCAAGTTATCTTCCAGGAGATTTCACAGATGGTTCACAAGGCTGTCATCAGGCACAGGAGGAAGACAGTTGTTTATTTCTCTATAGCTATGCAAGTGCTACGCACAATCTGGACTTAAGGCTAGAAGTTCTTCCATAACTCTTCTAAACCTTACTTCTGCTAACTGATATTTCTCACATGAAAGTGAATTACTAAAAATTAAACAGCTGCAAGGAAATCAGTATATTACACATTTATGAGATGTTCAAGTATTGCCTTACAAACACAGGTAGTATGAGCTTTTCAAGTACAACCTTTTTACGCGCTCTTCTATGCAGCCTACAGTGAAGTCTCTTGTTAATACGAGCGAACATATGAAAGCACTGTTGAGTAGCCATGAGACCATTTTAGGAAAAAATGCAAGGTTTTTCAAAAGATAACTATGGGTTAATGTTGTAGAACAAATTCTGACAAACAATACCATCACCAGCTTATGCCCTATCACTAGGCTGTGAAGAGAATCACAAACTTCAAATGTGTATGTTCAGTTTTCAAAGCCTACCTCATGCATCATAAGAGACACTTTTCCCAATTTATAAGGCAGAATATGACTTTTTGTAGAATTTGCTTCGTTACAGAGAACAGCAAAAGGAAACAAGGTCTAATGGATCATGCTGATGTTCTTTCATAACCTTCATCAAATGGACCAATCCTTTTTTCAGCCTTCCAACAGCATT
>VZTO01018803.1:0-15759 GCA_013400615.1 Syrrhaptes paradoxus
ACAAAATGTTTTTTGAGTGAAGATATTGGTAGAAAAATCTGTTCGGTTTTAATTCCTTACAAACAGCAACAACGGGTATTCTCATCTCTGCACAAAATCACAACCCGTGTCATTCTCTGAATCAGGCTAAAACAAATCCCCTCCCTTATTTAATTTTTAATCAATTTTTTAAATACAAGTTTAATAATCAACATAAACCAGGAAGCCATTCCTTGCCCCAAGGCACCAACAATTTTATCATCAATCTGAATGGATGCAGGGTGGTCTGGTCCCTGGGGGAAGGCGTGCAGGGCAGCTCCCATCCATCCCATCTGTCCCTGTGCATGCCATGGGGCAAGATATCGGTGTTCCTGTTTTCAATGCAAGGAAATTCGCTGCTGGCTCACTCTGTATTGAGTGCAAGAGCTAACCACTATGGATGTACTGGGACCAAACGGGTAACCGGGGTGTTGAGGGTATTTCTGCTCACAGCCTCCTGCTCGCGGGGTGGAGCAGGGGGCACAGGAGGAGCGAGGCTGGAAGGCTCCATACAGGAGCTCTTTGCCTTTTCCCACCTCTTTCAGAGAGCCATGAGCCACAAGTNTCATTAAAAAATCAGGATGCAGCACCTGTGCTCCCAGCAGTGAGAGCCCAGCAGGTGGGTTCAGGTGTGTATAGGTAGACACACACGTTCAGCAGACGAGAACCCCTTCAGCGAGCAAGAGGGGAAACACATCCTTTACACGATCTATGAACAACCAAATCCACTACAAAGCAAGTTGTTCTTGAAACAGAAGAATTAATGAAGCTGGTTTTCATATGAATTAGGATATTTTGTCATCTAAGCTCTCCCTGCTCTGTCCCAGGTCCCTTAGGATTCACACCAGGCAAAAGCAGAATAAGAGCAGCTAACACCCACCACATCCACGTTCGTACCTTCGCACGCACACAGATCTACCCCTGGGTTGTTTCTCCGTGTCCCATGGGTGACACAGCCCCATGCATAGTGACTTTTTTCTTTGTTGTGCCGTCTGTACTGTCAGAAAAGTGTTACTGCCAGGCTGCTCCTGGAGAAAGTGGGGCACGTATGCTTGTTGGACAGCTGGTCGCTGTCAGACGAAATGCGTAAAACCATCACTGACCCTGTTTGTCCTCAGTGGACTTGAGTTTGGGACTCTCTCTGCTGCCAGTTTTCATGAAACTTGCAGAAACGAAATGTTTTGAAGACTTCTCCTGCTCTTTCAAATGGAGGGAAAATTGCTGAAACCTTCCGTTATAAGGAAATAGAGTTAAAACCGAACCATCTCCAGAAAGTTCGGAGGATGGTCTATCAGGAAGCATCTTGCTCTGAAACCTGCCCTTTGAGAGACAGGTCTCATCTGAAAGCAGTTTATGAAATCCCCCAATTCAGGAAAATCCAGATAGGAGTCTGTAACTCAGGGTTCACCCTTGCTAACATCAGATGATTCCAGGTTTTGCCTCAAAACCCATGAAAAATGGAGCCTGGGTTGCACCTGGTCTGCAAGAGTGAGATGCGGAGACTGCACGTGGTGGAAGGTTCCCCAGCTCTGGGTGGCTTTTGCCGTTAATTCAGAACTAGCTGAAAATCAGAACATCCATTTAGCGAGATATACCAGGGTTTCCAGATTTTCTTTTGCTCGGAGATTTATTATTTATTAATTTCATGGAAAATGGAAATGCTTTACGACAAAAAGCTTTCATTTTTCTCATGGGAAATCTCATCCCAGTCAGCGTAACTTTAGGAAAGCAATATTTTGCATTCAGAAAACATTTTCTCATGGAAAGTTTTAGATGGAAATGTTCAGACCAATCCCAGGCTCATCAGTCTGTGTTTCACAAACCCATGCTTGCTTCTGATCAGAATTTGTTTTCCTTTGAGCCAGCCCCAGGGCTCTGTTTCCTGATGCCATAAACACAGTTTTCTCCCATTTCTGCCTCACTTTCCCTCTTCCTCTGTTCTCTCCCCTCTTCCCTCTCTCCCCCTCATTTAACCTGCGCTTCACCCCCTGCACAGCACCTGGAGACACACAACACAGATAGAGAACAAGGAGCTGGCTCCACGGCTCAACCGGACACGACACGCCAGCAGAAGCAGAGACATAATGCAAGTTTCTGAACACTAACCAACAAACCCAGAAAATAACAGTTTTCAGAAACTTTAGAGTCCTACAGGCACTAGAGGAGACCCTTGCACATTTTTCTAGCATCATGCATGAACACCATAGAGTAATCCTTGTCCTCTTGATCTGTTTTTCCCTGGAGAGATGCAGACGTCCAGAGACATCATCACAGGACTGACCTTTAAGGGTCTGTTTGCAGTACTGGTAACGAGAACAGAATGATTTTCCAGTGATGGACGCAATTGTGGGGGCCAACCGCGTGATCTCACTCTCATTAATGGCTTCAGGAGGCAAACTCCACCGGGGTTCGATAGAAATAAGATGGGTTTGTCAGCCTGGGACTTGCTTTTTTCCCCCCAGCTCATCCTTAGCAGCCGTCTTCGCACTCACGGCGTCCCTCCGCTGTCACTCGTGTCCCTGACCGTGCACCCTACAAGGAGCTGGCTGCAGCGAACTGGCACTCGTGTGAGTTCAGCTGCAATCTGTTGTCATTGCCTTGACAGAAACAAATTCATTTGTTGCTCATGTGGATGTCACAGGTATTTCGGGAGATGCTCCATCATAATTTAGCATTAGTTAATGGCCACTTAGAGTGTTCCTGGAGCATCTGTGGTGGCTGTAGGATTCATGGCCAGGGTGCAGTACAACAAATGACAAGCATGAAGCTCAACATCTGGCACAGCAGCTCCTTGTCTTAGCGAGGGCATGATCTCCACACCCTGTCTGGTCATGCTACTCATGAAAACTGGCTCAATGTTTTACATAAAGATTGGTTTAGATGGGAATATTGCTTGAGAAGCTACCACAGCAGCGGTTTTCATAAAACCTTTTGGGAAAATATTTTGTTTCTTTTAATTAAAAAAGGAAGAATCCCCCAACAATAAATGCTTCAAAGAAAAAAAAAAATCAATATATCAGGACTGTGTGACTGCAGCAACCAGGCATCACCTCCCTAGGAAAAGAGAGCACACCGTGCTACATTCTGGGAGATATAATCCATCCAGAGGAAAATGGGAGTATGATGAACCGAAGTGCAAGAAGCCAGACTCAGAGATATTTCCGATGCAGAAGAAAGCCTCATGCAATTCCCAGGAAAATTTTGATAAAGCCTTGCAGCCCTTGAACATCTCCTCTGTCCTTGCAACCCTAATGACATCCTTCTGGCTCAGCATTTCTCCTCCAAGGGCAACATTTGCATTTCGCTTCAGCTCCAGATGCTGTTTTGAGTGCAAATCCCTCGGCAGCGTGGTACGGATGGAGGGACAGAGGAGCTCTCACTTGGCTCCTGATGGATAATTGAGATGAACGGGAATCACTTAGAAGACAAGAGTGGTTCTTGCCCTCCCCCAGATGAAGCGGCCAGGTGCACGGCGTCAGCCGAGGCCACGGGCGAGGGAAGGCTGAGCCCACAGCTGGCTCTTACACACACAAGTGCTTTGACTTTGCTCCTCCAGGGCCCTCCCTGCGCTTCATCTCCCTTCGCACTCAAACCCTTCTGATCTCCAGCTGTCTGATACCTTGGCTCTGCTCGTTTCTGGATTATCCCGAACTTTATCTTAGACCTCAAACAATCCTAGAGAGGGACGGGAGTGTGCCTGGTCAAGAAACAGCTCAAACCAGAACAGAACACAGACTTTTTAAAAGAAAATGAAGGAAAAGTTTATCTTCATGCTGCTCAGGTCTTGAGCCCAACCAATGTCTCAAACATGGATCATCCACGTAAATGACCTAAAGCCACATTTCTGAATTTTCTGTCCTATGGGATTTGTTTCACCCAGTGTGAATACCTGCAGTATTAAAGGACTTAAAATTGGGTTTGCCCTGAGAAGACCCCACTGAAGTGCTACAGCCTCCTCTTCACTAGATTTTAACTCCAGTAACCATTCAAGACCCAGAAAGCTTTTTTCATTAACTGATGTTCATCCCAGCTGGCATCCTCTCATGGAACTCTGGTGAAGTTCAGAACATTATTTTACCGTTTTGTAATAAATAAAAGAAACACAAACCCCATCAGCTCCATGGGGAAGCACTACCACACTCATTGTACAGCTCAACGCTTAAGGGACAGAGAAGCTTGATCCAGGCAAACGCTGGGTAGAACGAGGGTCTGCATTTCTGAAGGGCATGGTCAGCCACATACGTGATCCAGGAACAACCCACCTCATTTTAGACATTTAACCACGACACCAACAACAGCAACACGATAACCCTGCACCCCTCCTGTGCCCGTGCCCTGAACTCAACAGCACGTGCAAACTCCAGATGGTATAACGCAGACCGGGAAGGATGCACAACGATTTGGTCTCCTACTGCAAGAACTACCTCTTTGTGTAAAAGGCACCACAGAATTGCACATCTCACTGTGGTATCTCAGGTTCTGGGGCAAACTTTGGAGAAAGTCCTGGTTTTCCAGAAAAATTGTTAAATAGAAAGAAGTAATGTTTTTATGACTCAAGCATCCTGATTTTTCTTTTATTGGGGAAGTGGAAGTTGTACAATAGGAGATGAGAATGGACTAATCAGTCTATAAAGCAAAAGCTATTTACTAAAGACTGGCCTCGTGGGCACACCAGAAAGAATGGGAGAAGAAAAATATATGGAGAAAGACTTGATTGAAAAAACTTGTGTCTCAGAATAGAAATATTCACACAAGGTGCTCTCCATTATGCGGGCACTGCCTGTCAGTAAGAAGGTGTATTGAAAATAAATGAGTTACATCCTTCGCTTGCCATGGCCACTGAAAATAAACAGACATCGGCAACAAAGGCGTAGCAGGCACAAAGCGAAGTTCTTGTGTTCCCTCCGCGAGGAGCTGGATGCATGCGGAAGCACACGCCGCACATTGCACTGAGCAAATGACCCGACTGAAAACTCTGCTCACACACCCGCTGCCATCGTCTGAGAATATCTGCCAGGGCTGGGGCTGGTCTTCTCAGCAAGGTGGGACTGAGACAGCCCCTTCCCCTGCTGCTCGTGTTCTCAGTATCCACACCCAGGTCATCCATCAGTTACTCCACCTTTCCCCAGGGGCTGAAGGGGTTTTCACAGGCTTTCCCCCCCTGTTGCTCCATGCATTTGCTGTCCCACATACAAAAATTTCCTGCAAGGCTCCACCGCTCGGTTCATCCCATGCTGGAGCAGGAAAGGACCACAAGCCACGCCAACAGGAGAGAGGCTTTGCTCCAGCACTCCCGCAGACATACCCAGAAAATCACCGCGGTGCGTCTGGGGCTGACGAGCCACAGCTCTACCACGCTCAGCAGCAGTAGGATGGGAAGACCTTAATGTCATGTCGAGCAGCATGAGCACAGCTCCTCCAGAAAAATGCCATCTGTGAGGTCATTTTCATCTGACACCTCCTGGGAAGAGCCATGCACAAAAAAAAAAAAAGGAGGGGATTTCCTCGGCTGCTGCTGTTTTCAGGCTTCCCTCCTCCAAATACTCCAAGGGAACGGGTCTGCTAAAGCGTGTTCTGCCAATTTTCTGTTCTTCATTGCTCTGCCTACAGCAGAGGTCTGCATTATCTTATCTGCTGCTCGGGGAGTTGCAATGCCAGCTCAGGAATCAGCAGATATTCTGCTAAGACCTCGCTGGTCCCTTCGGATGTATCTCTGCAGAGGAGCTTAGGGGACTGGCTCCTCTGAGCCGAGCACAGGGTGGGGAAATGCCATCTGACAGGCATCAGACATTATCCTGGGGAGAGGGAACAGAGAGTGTAGGGAAAGTACAGCTCAAATCAAAATAAAGCAGCGACAGAACTGAACCAGGGAAGTGGTGGGGGGGGAAGGAGATAAAGTCACATTTCCGAAGTGCCAGGACGCTGCCGTTGCAGCTTCTGCTTTCCCACGTGGCAAAAGCAGCGTGTGCTCTGTTCAGGGGACACTGCACACACCATGCACGTGTCTGCATCCAAAAGGGCAGCTGAGCAGCTGTCAATACTGCCCTAACTTCTTTAGCAGCACCCTATTGCAGAACTAACTGCTTTGGTGCAGCCTCCTGCTGCAAAACTCCTGCCTCTCCGGCTCATTGATGCATGAAATTGGGGGGTAGGGAAAAAGAGCCGGAGTTCTTCACCATGATGACATGTTACAAAACTACTCTGGGGTTTACACCCTGACAGGAAAGAAATCAGGCTCCAGTGATGATGCTTCTCCTCTTTTTGTGACCTGTGATCCAGCAGAATGGATGGGATGTCACGGAGCTGATATGCACGGTTGCAACAGGTTGTTGGTGATTAAATGCAAAATTCATCCCAGACATGAGGTTCTGGTTCCGCCTGGAGGCGGTTCAAAGACCTTTATGGCACGCTCCCCGTGGAAAGACCTACTCAGCTTTCCAGCAGACAGGTTTTTGCTGCCTTTTATCTCTGAGAGGTAAAGTCTGGAAGGAAAACAGGGTCATGGGTCCCTTTTGAGTACAGGTCCCTGGGTTTCCATAGCCCGAGGGACCGCCTGGAGTCAGCGAGATGGAAACACCCGCCTCTGCTGGAAAGGCACAAAGGCAACACAGGGAGGATCTTGTCTTCTGGATCATCTAGGAGCTGCTTTGTAGAACGGACTGAAGGATTTCCCTGCCCTGTTGCAGAGTCTCTCCAGTACTTTGACAAGGACAAGCATTGTCAGGCTGTAATATCCGATCTGTTTCCAGCTGGCCCTAACCTGTTCTAGCAGAGCAAGGATTTATTCGGCAGACAGGGAATGTTTAGTCTTTCTGGAAGCGACTGTATTCCCCATGGGGGAAAAAAACAAAAAAAAAAAATCATTGTTTCAGAAGCGTCTAGCTCAAAAAAACTAACTGGGCAGGGAGATGACACCCCATCATGTCCCAGGGAGGCTGTCAGGAGCTCCCGTCTTATCCGAGGACAGGACCTGCTTTTTAAAGTCCTGCAGATGTTTTGAACGTGCTGTTTGCTTGTTGGCTTTGAGGTTTTTGCTTTTTTTCTGGTGTTTATTGTGTTATTGGGAAGCCCGATGGGCAAAATCCTTCCTCTCCCCACACCCTTGCTGAGGTTAGGGGGGGGTCTGTCCATCCTGTTGGGATCTGTCCTCACTCCCCAGCTCTTCTGACCCCTGGGCTTCTGCATCTGTTTCTCTTTTCTATCCCGTTCTCCTGACTTAGTCACACTCGGCTTTTCCTGAGCAAGCTCTTCTCCCTGTGACTTTCTTGACACCTTCCTACAACTCACATGGCCCAACCTCTGCCCCAGGAGCAGAAGCACAGGAGCGGTTTGCCTGGAGATCCAGTTAAAAATGGGCATCAGGGTTATGCGCAGGCAATAATTGAGGCATAAAATTATATTTTCCTGCTCAGATATTTAAAGAGAGCACAGTCCAGCTGATGGCAAGGACTTTCTAGCAAGAGTCAGTTGCACTCATTTGCTGAGAGACCCAAAAGCAGCAGAAACACAAAATATTCCCTTCTCCTAAAAACATGCAAAAATTCTGCCGACAAACCAGACCATCACGAAACCTGTTACGGCACCTGCCTGTCTGCAGGACAGGGAGCGCTGAGCAGAGCAAGCAGCATCGCTCCCAGAGAAAGAACCATCTGCAAGCTGCAGCATTGCTGACTCCAGGATTACCGACCCCCCCAGCCAGCTGAATCGGTGCAAAGGGACTGGCCAGTGTGACCCGAGAGCAAAGTACAACTTATCCCCGTCCCCAGCCCGCACACCCACATCTCTGCCAGGACAGGACTGAAACCCCCAGCCTGGGGGAAGCAGAACCCCTCTGCAGCCCCTCGCCCACCCTCACCTGCCCCAGCCGCACACTGGGCACATCACTTCTTCCAGACAACCTACTTTTTATTTTAAGCTGATGCTTTTTGCCAGCTGAACTACCCAGGCCATCCTGCTCTGCCATCAGTGTCATCCGAGAGCTGTGAACTGAGCAGCATCTGAGTCCTTCAGGATCCTCGGGCTACCAAGCTCGCCCTACCTCCCCCCCAGCCTAAGAGCAAGCTGGGCTCAGAGCAGACCTGATTGCTTTTCCTTTTCTTCTTTTTACCCCCCCTTCTCTCTAACACAGCATCAGGAAGGAACCCAGCTACTGCTCAGCAAACCAGAATTTATGAGCCACAACCACCAGGTACAAGCAGAAAAAATTCCCTTTCCAAGATTTCAGCAAGGCTACAAACACCCGGGGAAACACAACCAGGTGATGGACATCACTCAGACCGTCCCCGAACACCTGCCTTTCTTCCTGGCCTCTTTCCAGCCCTGTCTGCTCTCTCCAGCTAGCCAACATTCACTGGCCATTGCAGGAGACCCCCAAGCCCCCTCTGATGCTCAGCAGGACCCACCGGCCCCCCCGCTCTGACACCAAGCAGCCGCCTGGATGCCGTGGGCAGGATGGAGGCTGGACCTGCTGCAAGACTCTTGCAGGGTTGGCCCCACGTAACCCCCCCATCAGGACTCCAGAAAACAAACTTCAACTCAACAGGCTGCTCCTCCTCCTCCTCCTCTGCCATGCCGGAGCCCAGCAGACACCATTCCCCCATCGCACCGTGCCCACACAGGTTGGCCAGTGACCTCCTGGTCCTGCGACACCATCAGCGTCCGCATGCCCAGAGAAGAGGAAAAGCAGAGTGTCTGCTCATACTCACAGTTTTGAAGTCCTCATGGTTGCACTCCTGGCCTTTGAATTTGCAGTACAGCATCATATCCTTCAGGTCGTGGCCGACCCGCGCCAGGAACTCCTGCATGTTGAAAACTTTTGGTTTATACTGCTTGAAGTTGGCCTTTTCTTGGAGGATGGCTAAGACGGTTGGGTCAGCCAGGTGAGGGTTGGGGATCTGCAGGTTGACATCCAGCAGAGCCAGGAGCTCCCCAGCGTGGTACAGGTCGTTGGTGGTGAGCCGGGAAAAGCGAAACTCGTTGAGGTTACAGATGGTGACAGCGGGGAAGACCAGGCTGTGTGCCACCACCTCGTCCACTTTGGTCACGTGCTGGTAGGAGAAGTAGAACGCCACCCGGTCGGAACTCTCAACTAGGAGGAGACCCAGCGAACCCACAAAGGCCAAGGTCCAGAGCAGGCGCCGGATGGTCACTGGCCCGTAGACAAAGACGTGACGGATCCCGTGGAGCGTGGAGGTGTTGGCAAAAATCTGGATGCTGGAAGGCTGGAGGCTGCCCATGCTGCCCTCGCTGGTGCTGTCCTTCAGATCCATCGGGGAGAGTTAGTTAAATCCTGGCACTGCTTTTTGGGTCAGTCTGTAGCTGGAACTGGGATCCAGCTCTCTCCCCTCCCCTCCAGAAAGTAATTAAACCCTTTTAGGGGCGGGTGAGAGGAGGAGAGTCTCAGGCCAGCTGCTGCGAGTTTATCCCAATGAGCTCAGCCGTAGCGTCGCAGGGGTAAATATTTATATAAAAATCCATTCAAACTCTCGCTCTTGATTTCCTCGGCGCGATAAGAAGGGCTGGTTTTATTTAGGGAGACACCAAGGTGATGTGGAAGAGCGGTGGGTGGGCAGCGGAAGGCGAGCCAATGGAAATAAAGTCCTCCCCCTGCACACACACACAGGCACACTCACACGCACCGAAGGGAGAGGAGATTAAGCGAGAGAGTGAGCTTAAAACAAGTCCAGGCAGCTCACAGCTTGGTAACTAGTGCGGAAAACCCAAGGATGCCGCTTCCCGGAGCAGCGGGGCTTTCAGATCCATCGGGTGATGCTCCCCATGCTCCGGGGATGTGAGCTGCTGGATTCAGGCATCCCTCCTCCTCCCCACCCCTCCATTTTGGGCAGGGCTGCAAGAAATACCCCCCAAAAAAACCCACCCTGTGCTGCCGGTGTTATTCCCAAGGGCTTGTCTCAGGAAAAGGTGGGCAGGTTATTCAGCGGGAGAAGTACGAGAGGAAAAGGGGGAAGGAAAGGCTAAAAAAAAGAGACAAGGGGGGAAAAAAATGCTGCTCCGTTCCGTGCACGCACATACACGCAGACCGAGCAGAAGGCAATAGCGTGAAGCCTCTCCTCTGTCACGCAGCAGCTCAGAGCAAAACATCAGAGAGGGCAGGACTCAGCAGGGAGAGGCGGCGGGAGGAGAGGGGCTGCAGCATCTCTAGTCTCTCCGCTCTCTGTCTCTCAGCTTCCCTTCACTCCAGGACTCTCGACAGGGCGAAGCGCTGAGAGCCGTGAGTCACGCATCGATCCGGAGCCCTGCGGCGGGGCGAGAGCCCTGGGAGGGCAGGGAGAGGGGGCTGCGGTCCGAGACCCCCAGCTCCTGCCTGGAGGATGAGGCTGGAAGTGGCCGTGCCCCGGCGGGGTCCAGGGGGCTGTGCCAAGCAGCTCCTGGAGCCCCTGGGTTCAGCCTGCGGAGGACTCTGAAGACTTTTTTTTTCACCGGTGGGATATCCAGATGTTTTGTTTGCTGCTGCAAGGCAGCTGTGATGGATGTGTGTGGGGAGGATGCTCCCAGATGTGCGTGCAGCCGGGAGGTTTGGAGGGGGGGTGGGTGGGGAGGGATGCAAACTGGGAAAGGCTTCCTACCCAAGAGATGCTGCAAAAATCCTGTAACGATGCCTCTGTACGTGAGAGCATCCTCACTGCACGCTGCAGGAGATGGGTTCAGCCCGGAGAGGAAAGGTGCTGCACTCTGGGCAGGAGCTCAGGTCACTCCCCTCCATATTGTCTCAGTGCATAGCAGGATTTCACCTGCTTTTGTTCAGATCCTGAAGAAAAAAGCCAATTTCTGTTCCTGTACAGCACCCAGCACTGTGGCAGGGGAGGGTCCTGGGGGCCATGGTCGCACCCAGGAGGTGATTTCCAGCCTGGATGCAGTGGGAGCAGAGAGTCACAGTCTGCAGTGTGACACCCAGTGACTCTCAGCCACCTGTGAAGTCACCTCAAGGACAAATCCAAAGATTATCTGGGACAAAGCGAGCCCTGTTTTTATCGTTATAACCCCAAGTGCTGTTATTTTGAGAGCAGACCCTGCAAAGAGCCTTTGCATCATTTGGCCCCTTCAGGTGCTTCAGCTCCATTGCGGGACCCCTGAGTCCCTTGTCCCCTGGCCAGGAGCCACCCTGTCCTCCTGCTGATGCTTTTTATCCTGAGATAAGACAGTTTCAGCTTTTCCTACCTCCAAAGCCACATTTGGCCCTGGCAGCCCCAGGCAAGCCCAGCATCCTTCAGCCCAGAGCATCCCTTGGGAGCATCTCTCAGGCTGAGCTGCTGATCCCAGCACCATTATATAGCAGTGCATCCCTGTTCTCTCCATTTTACACCAGGGAAACTGAGGCAAAGACAAGCCAAAGGACTCAAGCACCGTCACCCAGAAAGATTTCAGTGTAGCCATGAGTTGGATTTACCAGCAGGTCATTCAGCGTAACAGGTTGCTGCCCTAAAGCTGAACCCTCCTTCCATGGGCAGAAGGCTTCAGGGTTGTCCTGACACCATGACCAGTCCTCACGGACAGCCGGGGTGCAGGGGGAGCAGGAGCTGCCATGTGAGGCTGGTTTTCTCTTTGGACAACTCCACATCAGCCCTGAAATGCAGAAACAGTCCTTCCTCCTGTGTCCGTTCATGATGGAAAGCCCAGCTCTAAATGCCAGCCCAGGTATGGCTGAACAGAGCTGTGGCTCTTCTTTATTAAGCAGAAATTCAGCCCAGGTGAGGTCCTACAAACCTCCTGCATCTTGTCCTGCCCTTTCCAGGAGGGTGGAGAAGATGGTGCTGAGCAGATGCGAGCAACGTGTGAACCAGAATTGAAGCAGACGAGGACCGAGCAGCCACAGCACCCTTGTTCCAGCTCCATGCCACGCTGCCGGTCTGTCCTCATGCTCACCATCTCCCCAGGGCACAGACAAGACCAATTCCCTCTAAACATTTCCTGGCAGCCATGGGCTTCCTCTTCCACCCGTGACCAACCCATCTGCAGATCTCCCTCCTCTCCCCCCTATTTGGCCTGCTGCGTTAATGCTTTCATTCGTTCACCACGCATGCTGCCTCTACAATCCTGTTTTCTGTAATTCATCCCATAGACCATCTGCTGCCTTTTATTATTTAACTATGCAGAGTGCTTTGGCTGCAGTCTGGAGGAAAAAGCGCTGTGCCCAGTGGTGCTGCCCGGCACCAGTGCTGGCTTAATCGCTGGTGGGACTGGGGATGGACCAGTGGGATGCTCTGGTGGCTGCGTGTGGCTCAGACGAGGACAGGCTGAGAGAGTTGGGGGTGTGCAGCCTGGAGAAGAGAAGGCTCCGGGGAGACCTTCCAGCACCTCCCAGTGCTGAAAGGGGGCTACAGGAGAGCTGGGGGGGCTCTGGATCAGGGTGTGCAGGGACAGGCCCAGGGGTGAGGGTTTGGAGCTGGAAGAGGGGAGATGGAGATGAGATGTGAGGAAGAAATGTTTTCCTGTGCAGGGGGTGAGGCAGTGCCCAGGGTGCCCAGAGAAGCTGTGGATGCCCCATCCCTGGAGGGGTTCAAGGCCAGGCTGGATGAGGCTTTGGGCAACCTGGGCTAGTGGGAGGTGTCCCTGCCCATGGCAGGGGGTGGCACTGGGTGGGCTGTAAGGTCCCTTCCCACCCAAACCACTCAGTGATGCTGTGATTGTGCCCAGGAGCTGGCATCGACCGTGGTGTCCTGAGAGCCAAGGAAAGGAGCTCTGGCCATGCCTGGGGCTGCGCTATGGGCTGAACCAGCAAGGACGGGGTAGATGGGTTGCAGGGGGGTAGAGGGGTGATAAGGGGTATCGGTACCTCTCGCCAGCCATGGAAACAGCCTCTCTGCAGGTGGATGTGGGTGGTAAGGACAAAGCAGCCTGGGCAGTGCCATAAAAGTCCCCGAGATGGCAGAGCCCAGCTAAGGAGACCTGCACTCCCATTCCTTGGGGACACTCGGGGAAGGGTTGTGCATTGCTGGGGGGTGAAACAGCTCATAGCCCAACCTCAGCCCCTGAATATTCCTCACAGACCTCCTCGCTGCTTCAAATCTCCTTCAGAAAGAAGGACAGAGGAGCCAGGTGGTGCCAGAAGACGTGTCCCTCATGAAAATCCCTTTCTCCTCCCTTACAGGGATGGGGTGGCAGAGGAGGCGGCAGGGACAGGGTGGCTGAGGGACACCGGAGCAGATCACATCCCTCTCTCCATTACACAGCCTCTGCCTGCCCTCTTGTGTCTCCAGCCCATGCTGCACTGGTGAGGGATGCCAGCCCTGAAAGACCTGGGAAAGGGGTTTGAAGAGATGGGGAGGGGTCCCCCCACCTCTGCTTCCACAGCCCCACCTGAGCCCCCCCAGAAGCATGTCTCAGGCGAAGGGTTCGCACTGGGACATGGGTGTTTTAAAACCAGAAGGTGATTCTTTGGCCCTCGGGGTGGTTCAGCACACGGTCCCCACCGCCCTGGGCCAGAGCCCTCTCCTCAGTTCTGGAGATTGCTGCGTCTTCTGCCAATTTGTTGTTTTTATGTTTCCCTCTGGGCTTGATTGGGAAAAGAAAAAAGAAGAAAAGAAAAATCAATGCTTGGTGCAGTCTGGAGAGTGGTTCATCTTCCCCGGCCCAGCTGCAGATCATTGGGGTGGTTGCACAGGAACAGTTGCACGGAGCACTGGGAAAATGTCCCCATCCATGTCCCGGTGTGTTTCCAGATTCACAGGGTCCTGCTTTTGCAACATCTCTATGGGCTTTGCTAAAAAAGATGGGAAACAGCCACTTGGAGGGGAAGCCAGGGAGCACTGGGCCAGCAGAGATGACACCTGGAAGAAGAAAGACTTTGTCCAAGATGCTTGTGGTCCGATAAGCATCCCTCCATTTCTCAGCCTTTCCCCAACCTTTTTTGGACCCTCTCGTCACCTCACTGCTCATTGCCAGGATCTCCAAGCTGTTTGGGGACCCAAAGCTCCACTTAACAGAGAGAGTTCGGCTACTTCAACGAGTCTGCCTTTCCAAATGGGAACATCACGTTGAATGCTGACATTTCCCCTGAAATTAAATCCGATCCCTTCCAAAAGAACTTTGGCTCGGTTAAATGGCTTTTTAATATATATAGCAAATTGAAATTTTGATTGGCTTTCAATGTATTTAATATTATCCTTGGATTTATAATGGGGTATAAAAGGAAAGCAAATTGAAGCAATTAAGGAAGAAAAAAAAGACTCCTTGAAAGAAAACCAAAAATATTCAAATGGCTGCATTTTGGGAACACCTTCTAAAGGAAGGGGTTGGAAGATAATGAAATACTCTGTTCTGATACCCTTGCCCTCCAAAGAAAGGTGCTAATGAAAATATCATATTGACAGACAGCTGAATCAGCATTTTCCAGCGGAAGAACTATTTTGGGGGGAAGATTTCTCTGCCAGCTGTGCCTGGCATGCTCCAGCGGCAGAGGGGATGCTCCAGGCTGCCTTCCTCCTCCTCCTCCTCTCCCTGCAGAAACATTAGAGCCGATTAATAGCTCAGTGGTGGCAGAGCCCAGCCTCCAAATCTGACTGGTGATGGCGGGGAGGCTTCCCTAGGGCACAGAGATTACTCTCAGCCTAAATCAGCCCAGAGCCTGCAGCCCGAGTTACATCGACGGATTTTATTACAGAAAGGGAATATTGGATTTGCGGCAGCGTTTTTCAGCAGTCGGAGCCTGTCCCGCTCCCTCTGACATTCCCGGCTTCTCTGCAATATCTCAGATTTATCAGCCCTCTCTCCGGGTCCGCGTTTATCAGCCGGGGTTCGAAGACATTCGCATTAGCGGTGACTCGCACGGCACCTGCTTGGCGTGCAAAACCAGCTGGGCTTCCCGCTCCATCCTCGTGTGCCATTGCATGACCCTGAGCAAGCCAGAGGGTTTTTCTCATTCTGTGCAAAATGAAAGTGATGGTGCTTCTGTCCTGTGTCTTGGGCTGAGAGATGTGGGGATGAAAAACGCAACAGAAGAACGACATTTTCCTTTGGCACCTCCCCATTTAACTAGCCCTGGAAATCATACTTGTTCTCTGTTAAGCTTTACACGATTTTATTTTGAGTTATATGCGTTAGCTCTGCCTGATACTCTTGTTCCTCGGAAAGTCTATGAAAATACTTTGAATTACTCATGAATAATTCAAGTTTAGGACCCATTCCAGGCTTTTGTTTCTGGATGATGCCAGGCATTTGTTCTTGTCGGCACATGAAACAGGCTAGGAAAAATCACCGAAATATATGTTTTTTCATTCTTTTGCCCAAAAATGTCTTCATCAGCTTTTCTTTCTTTTTAACTTCTCCTTCAGTGCCGGTGCAGCTCCTAAATGAAATTCTCCAAAGGCAACAGTTTTCATGGGATTACAGTTCTCGGAATAATTAAGAGCAAGAATCCCACAAATTAAGAAGTCATCCTTTCATTGCTATGGCAACCCCGATTGTCCTTCCTCAAGTGGCTGAACTGTGAAAACAAGAAAAAAAAACAATTTAAAAGATAATTGCTATCCTGCTGCCAAAAGAGCAAAGCTGGGAGGTGAGATGGGACAGACGGTCCTCGGTGCTCCTGGGCGGGGATGTCTCTGTGCCGTTTTCATTTGACATCAGTGTGGCAGACCTGGTCTCCCTGCTGGTTTGCACCATGGAGGCTCTGTGTCGGGATGAGCTGTTTTGGGCTGCCCAGGCTGGGCTGACACAATCCCCAGTGACTGCAGAGGGAGCAGAGACACCCAGCTGGTGTAGTCTTACCCCACACAGCCGCTC
>VZTO01018804.1:0-12304 GCA_013400615.1 Syrrhaptes paradoxus
TTCTATGATTCTATGATAGGCTAAGTATGTGTTAATATAAATAAACCATAGTTAATTTGGTGCATGCAGTCTTGTTCATCATTTTAAAAATGTGATAAAGCATAGTACCCTGAGAGTGAGTCAAGAAATAAATGTATACCTCTTAAAATATAGGAATGCCACATTCCCAGGAAAAGTTTAATAGGGCATGACTGTGTAATGTGCTCTTTATAATGATTAATTTTCTTCCTGCTTTGTCTAGAAATTGGACTACCTTCCATTTGCTCTTTGCAACTCAGAATAATTAAAAATCCATTATACTTCCCTCTCTCAAATGACAGTACATAAATTAAGCCTGAGCAGTGTTGAAACACATGCAAAAAGTTATATGACCCTTTCAAAGTGTCACATATCTGCAATGCAAATTTCTCCTGGGCGATCAGAAATTCAGCAAATATTTTTCATTAAGGACTCAATCTTTTACAGCTAAATAGTTTTCGTTTGTTGATTCACAGTTCAGAAGTTACTGAGGTGTTTATTTTTATTAATTAAATGTGCACTTCTGTAGTTATTTTTATACTCCAAAACTCCCAGAAGTCAGCCTCAATGATGCCTCAGTGCCTCTCAGCATTGAGAGATGAAGAAATAGCAGTCAGGTTTTCGCTTTAGGAAGTGTCCATTTTCAGTAACCCAACAATGTGTAACATGAATCCAGTCTGCTAAAGTGTATATAATATTTACTGTTTCTCCTCTTTTGTGTTTTCATATTTCTATTTTAAAAATTAATGTAACCTAGAGCTCCTTAGACCTCTTTGACTCAAACTTTGTATCATCTGATTTAATCAAACCTTGCAATTGTGAAGTTGCATTAATCCAGGGCTCACAGAAAAAAAACCAAACATTTGTAGTTAGCCTAGGTCAGATGTATGTGCACAACTTTTCACAAGCATATGATGTTATCTCTCTGTCTTGATTAGTGCTTTTTATTTTTTAGTTTTATCCTGTGAAAAAAATAGTTCTTCTAAGCTTTTTGAAGATGCTGCGTGAGTTTTCCACTTCTCATTCTCAAACGTTGGCAAGTGCTAAAAAGTGCGTACTGAAAATAATCACAAAAATATTGGCTGAAAGCAACCTCTAGAAGTCATGTAGTCAAACCTCTCGTTCAAAGCACAATCAGGTCGTACACATCTTTGCCCAAGGGTCACGGATGCTAAAGCACAGATGGAGTTGAACTTGGCCAGAGACACAAAGAAAAACAGTAAGAGCTTCTATAGGTATGCTAGCCAGAAAAGAAAGGTCAAAGAAAGTGTACCCCACCTGATGAACATAACTGGCAAACTGGTAGTAACAGATGAGGAGAACACTGAGGTACTCAACAACATTTTTGCCTCAGTCTTCACTGGAAACCTCTCTCCCCACAACTCTCAAGTGGATGGATGGACCACAAGGCAGAGACCAGGGAAGCAAATTCCGTCCCACTGTAAGAGAGGATCAGGTTCACGACCACCCAAGGAACACGAATATACATAAGTCTCTGGGACCTGACAAGATGCATCCCAGAGTCCTGACTGAATTGGCTGATGTAGTTGCCAAGACACTCTCCATGATATTTGGAAAGTCATGGCAGTCAGGTGAAGACCCTGGTGACTGGAAAAATGGAAACATTGCACCCATTTTTCAAAAGGGTAAAAAGCAGGACCCTGGGAACTACCAACATGTCAACCTCACTGCTGTGCCTGGGAAGACCATGGAACAGATCCTCCTAGAAGCTATGCTAAGGCACATGGAGGACAGGGAGGAGATTTAAGACAGCCAGCATGGCTTCACCAAGAGCAAATCTTGCCTGACCAACCTAGTGGCCTTCTATGATGGAATGACTACATCAGACCCAAGGATGTAATCTGTCTGGACTACTGTGAGGCCTTTGACATCATCTCCCAAAACATCTTTCTCTCCAAATTGGACAGAAATGGATTTGATGAGCAGAGGAGCTTGACCCCTACAAATTGATGGGTACAGACAATATCCACCTGAGAGTGTTAAGAGAGCTGGCTGATGCTGTTGCGAGGCTGCTCTCCACAATCTTTGAGAAGTGGTGGAGATCCAGGGACATCCCAGAAGACTGGAAGAAGACTAATGTCACCCCCATCTACAAGAAGGTTTTAAAGGAGGATACAGGAAATTATAGGCCCATCAGTCTTACTTCAGTCCCTGGGAAAGCTATGGAAATCCCCCCTCCTAGGGGCTATCACAAGTCAACTGAAGCATGTGATTGGGAAAAGCCAGGATGGACTCACCAAGGGCAAATCATGCTTGACAAACTTGATTGCTTTCTACAACAAAGTAACCTGTTCAGTTCATGTGGATCAAGCAGTGAACATTGTCTACCTCTATTCCTCCAAATCTTTTAATATAGTTTCCCACAGCCTCCTCCTAGAGAAACTGATGGTTTATGGTCCAGACAAGTGATCTGTGTGGTGGGTGGAGAACTGTGTGACAGGCCACATCCAGGTAAATAGCTCGTTTTCAAACTAGCAAACTGTCACAAGTGGGGTCCCCAGGCTTCAATATTGCACCCAACATTGTTTATTATCTTCATAAGTGATCTGGATGATGGGATCAAACATAACATGACAAAGTTTGCCAATGATACCAAACTGAGTGGGGAAATGGACACTTTGGAAAGAAGAGCCACCCTGCAGGAAGACCTGGATAGGCTGGAAGAGTGGGCTAACAAGAACCTTATGAAGACAAACAATGACAAATGTGAGGTCTTGCACCTGGGAAAACATAATCCAAGTCTGCAGCATAGGCTGGAATCTACCAGGCTGTGGAGCAGCTCTGTGGAAAGTGACTAGGGGGGTCCTGGTGGATAACAAGCTCAATGTGAGTGAAGAGTGTGCTGCTGTAGCAAAGAAAGCCAACAGGATGCTGGGTTGCCTCAACAATGGTATCACTAGCGGAGACAAAGAAGAGGGGTCCCCACTATGCAAAAGAGGTGTGGACAGGCTGGAGAGGGTGCAGAGAAGCACCATAAAGATGATCAAAGGACTGGGAAGCCTGCCATATGAGGAAAGGCTGAGAGGACTGGGTTTGTTCACCCTTAAGAAAAGAATGCTTAGGGGAGACCTTACCACCACGTTTCAGTATTTAAGGGTTGGCTATAAAAGAGATGGAGACTCCCTTTTTACAAGGAATCATGTGGAAAAGAGGACGGGCAATGGGTACAAGTTATTTGTGGGGAGACTCTAATTGGACACAAGAGGAAAATTTTTCACAATGAGAACAATCAGCCATTGGAATAACCTCCCTAGGGAAGTGGTGGATTCCCCAGCACTGGACACTTAAGATTTGGCTGGACAAGGTCCTGGGCCATCATGCCTGACCGTGCTTTTGCCAAGAAATTTTGGACCAGATGGTTCTTTAGGTCCCTTCCAACCTAGCATTCTACGATTCTATGACTGAAAATCAAGACGGCAGTAGCCAGGATCTCTTGTGGTAATACTGAAGTATTTTGTTCACTCAACTGGCTATGTCAATCCAGTGAAAAATTGGTGACACATGTGCCAGGGGCCTCTGTGCACACTTCACACAGCTCCAGGGCCCACCTAGCTGGCCATGCTCTGGACCAGACTTTCAGGCTGGCTCCTGACCAGACCTTGGTTCTCCCCATCACTCTGGTCTTGCCAGGAAGTTGTGGGCTCTGGGCTGGCCCCAGTCACTGTCCCCAACCAGGCCCTGCTCCCTCACTGGGAGCCTTCAGTGGTGGGGCCCTGCTTTGGGAGGGCATAGCCCTGCCAGCCCCATGGCCACCCTTGGCTCGCTTCTGTGGGGCGGCCAGCCCTCACAAACCCACAGCAGTCAGCTCCAGTTTGTCTGTAAGAACTTAATGCATTTTTTTGTGAACTGGAGAGGAGGTTGCATCTTTGAAGACCTCATTAACTTTCAAAGAATGTACTAATTTTTATGCTTTCTGGTGCTTTACCAGAAAAGTGTGAGCAAAAATCCAATTTAGCAATTCCTGTGTCCCTAACTTCTACTTTTCTATTCTTTGCAGATTGTTTGAAGACTACTGATATTTGTCTTCATGCATGGTCCACCTCACTATGAGATCATGACATCTTTACCAGACTTCTTATCACTACAGCTGTCATCTTCTTCAGTCAATCACACTTTCAACAACTCAATTAAAAGAAAAATGTTGAAAATTTGCTAATTCTGTGTGTAACTTGTCTCTTCTGTATTGAATAAGGCAGGCTTCCAGGAAAAACAGGAACTCATAAAACTAAAAAACAGGTAGAAAACCTAGCTATTTTCATATAAAAAAAGGAAAAACTTTGAGTGCTTGACTTCAACAACTATAACTTCCTTTTAGCTTTGCTTTGTGTGCAAATGTAGGAGCAAATTTATCTTAGCATAAAATGGAAACTTACAAACAAGTATTTTTTTTTCCTTATTTCTTTCAGTCATTGGCTTGAATCTTCCCCAAGGGATGAATTGATTGAAAACTTCATATTACTTTCTGATGGCTTGAACTCCTTGTGGTACTGCTGTGCAATGAGATGAGTAGAGGCCAAGGGTAAACCAAAGAGGGTAGGCATTCACTGCAGAGGCACTCATATCACTGTTGTGTCTCTGAAAACATTCTGCTCATGTTTGGAAAGTTTCTTTCACATTTATTATAACTGCTATAAGACCCTTAGTTTAGTTTAGTTCAGTTTTTAGTGAAATCTTATGTTCTTTAAAAGGAGTTCATGATTGCATTTGTGATACGAATTATGAATATTTCCATTCACCTTTTCACTTTTTAATGCATCTACTCTCTGGTCTCATAGCATCTATTGTCTTGATGTATTTGTAAAGAACCCTTAGGCAGCTTTAATTTATGCTCATTTGGTTTTTTCTCCTCTTCACTTTTTTTTCATACTCTGACTGTGAGATACCAGATTAATCTCAGATGTTTGAGCATCTAGTATGATGTTATTGACTGATTCTGGGAACCATAGGTAAGATTTGCTTTAATTCAGAAATAATTCATAAGGATTTAATAGTAGCATTGTTCTTGAGTTCTTCTCTAAGTGGGACTTACCAAAGTAAATGTAAAACTCCATGTCTTAATTTCCTTAAGGTCCCTCTCTAGCTAAGTGAGTGAAGTAGGAAATAATCTTACTAATTAGCTAAAATAAATCAGATGAATAGAAGTCTAGAAGTGCCTCCTTTTCTCTGTTGACTGTAACAGGTTACAATCAGAGTCAGCTCAACTTTAGTTATTTATATTATGGACACCTAAATGTCGGTTAGACAAATCTTGCCAGAGATGAATTAAATAAAAATTACTTGGAAGCAATGGAGTCTGTGTGGGTGTTTTATTTTTTATTTTATTTGGAATTAGAGGGAAATTATTTAAGTTAAGAATATTTAGTGAAACACCAGAAAAGAGTACTTAGGCATGTTGTAGAATCCCAGTTACAGGAGGATTTTATGACAGGGTAGACAAATATTTGCCCAGAATAAATTGAGGGATGGAGAAAGCAAAAGCCTCTTATAATTCAGAGAAGATACACATGGACAAGATTAAAAAAAAAATGTGCGGGCATGTGTGGGCACTCTTGCACCAGTATCAGGAACACACTGCACAGGTTTCTCCTATTCTGTTGTAACATGAAAGTAAAAACACTGGAAAAATGGTGGTCATTTGTTTGTACATTGGATAATATGAAATATTTTTTCTTTTACTGGATATGAGGAACACCACATTATTTTTTACATATCGGAGTAGGTCTTTCTTTCTGATACACCTCCAATTAGAGTTCCTCAGGGAGACAATATGCTGAACAAGTAAAAATACTTTGCAAGTGGTGCCAACATGAATCTTACAACCTACTCACCACGTTACACTGTTGTGGGATGAGGAAAATACTTCATTATATCTCTCAGGAAACTAGGACATTTGAAACCTGCTCCTGTTATGCTCTCAGAGCTCTGGGGTGGGTGGGGGAAAGGAGGAAACTGATCAGGATTTAGACAATTATCTGAAACTAGGAGGCTGACCTATGGTGTCAGACAGCCCTGATGGGGTGTCCAATGACAAACTGGTCTATACCGCACTTTCTGTCTAATCACTCAACCAGAACACTTATAAAGAAGATGAAAACTTAAAAAAAAGGGAAGGAAACAGAGAGAAGGATAGTCTGTAAAGGGGTTATAAATTGTAGGGTTCTGTTTGCCAGTTTAAGATCTCCACTTTGGGATTACAAAGAGAGAATGATTTTTCTCAGCCTTGGCTTAACAATTTTTGAAATGGTGACAGGGCAGCAGGAAGGGGAGAAGTTTGTGAGATAATGAGTGATACAAGGACTTTGGGAAGAAAGGACAGAAAAGAACTTTTAAATATGAATGTTCTAGTGAGTACCATAAAAAGAGATAAAAGATATTACCCCCTAGACATTGCAGCTGAAGGTTTGAAGAGAGAGAAAAAACATTTTCTTCAAAATGTTTCTTGGTTGTGTCCGTGAGTTTATAGGAACTTGTCACACATCCCAATATATAATGCAAAGATTCACAGACATTTCTTTGTGCTTGTATAAAGTAGCTGTCTTCTGTAGAGAATAATACAATTTTTCACTTTCAGAGCTACTTTGATAAAATTTGTTGCCTGCAACCACCAGGTATCTCCCAAGAAATTATTTTAAGCAAACAATAGCAACGGACAAAATATAAACAAAAATAGAATCAGTAAAAGCAAACTCTGCATGCTTCTCAATGTAAGTGTCCTTTTAGGTAATAAAAGAACCCCAGTCATGAATTCTCTGGCTCCAATTCCTTTCTAAGTTGCCTTTTGCTTTTGTATGCTTCTTTTCCTTCCCCCATGATTGTTCCCTACACGCAGCTCTTAAAGATATTTTTAGGTACAGACAGAGATTGCCTGTAGCACCGAGTAAATGAGACTGTCACACGGGAAAGCTGTAAATGCACACAAATAATAAAGCAAAATCTAGGACTTTGGCTACTGCCACCTGTTCCTAATATTCTCTCATGGCCTCTGGCAAAGAAAGAAACTTAAAATGAAGCAATACTTTCTATTGCATTAACGGGTAGTTTTGCCTGGGCAGTACTATGCAAAAGGCAGGAATCATTGTGGGGACGAATACAGAAAAGACACAATTGGAATGCTGGTCATTGTGGAAGGTCCCAGACAAAGCTTATAGAAAGCTGTGCAGCACCTTCCAACAAGAAGTGCTGGTGTTTGGCCTGTTTAAAACTGATCGATGCAGTTCCCTGCACTGCCAGAAGAAAGAACTGGGCACTTGTAGGAGTATGGATGGGGGCAGAATGACTTTACTCCTGCTCCAGAGGGTCAGTGGTGAGCTCACCTCTGGATGCAGCTCAGACCTCTTGGTATAAGGATGTAGTTTGCTCATGAGAGAAGGAAAAGCCAGCAAAGTATCAAAAGATTTAACAAAAAAAAATACTATATATACATTGTTATTGTTGGTCAGTCCTTACAGGGCTCCCTTCTCCTACCAGCTAGTGACTGCTCTGCCCTACAGGCCACTATCAGCTCTCCAGGGCATTTCGGCAGCTCTGTCCTACTTGTGTCATACCAGGTACAGATGCTTTACCAGTGGCCACAGCTGCTTTGTCCAGAGTTTACATCTAGTTCTGTCTTCTTAAGGGAACACATTAATTTAGGGCTTCACCAGCTTGATATTGCTTTTGTCAGTCAGATTACTTCATATGAGGGCACTTATGATGGTTAACAAACCTATGCATGGCACTATGATCATACAGCACAAAACTGGATCTCCTTGGCCAGCAGTCCAACATAAAGAACTAAAACCACAATTCCTCCTCACACAAGTAAGCAGTTCCTTATGCAGTACGCTATTCATTTCCCACTGGTTATCATCTTCCAAAATGTATTTTCTAATTAGTCAATTATGCTGTTTGTATCCTGGGAATGTACACAAGCTGCAGTCACTAATAACACTCTACTCAGCATACATTATGTATCTTTTAATGACACATTTGAACATTTTCTTCCATAAAGAATCATAAGAGTCTTGTGTAGAGTTTTGCTAGTCCTTAGACAGACTAGAACAACTCGTTCATTAGATTGCTCTCCAATTATTTGAAAGTCACATTTTCAAAACAGCCATTATATTTTCAGACCTTATCACTTTGGTTTAGCACAGTTATTAATTGAGGCCAACATGTGATTACTATTCACAGACTGCCCTTTTTAGAAATGCCTGGCTGAGGACTGCAGCAATATCTGAAATGTTTATGTGCCCTGTCTCGGCCCTTCGATCTTGACTTATCCTAAGTTGAAGTACCTGACACTGATACCAGAAAACTGTGTTGCCTTGTTGAGCTTCCTACCTTGCAGAGCTTCACCTGAAAGAAGCAGAGTTATGTCCAAAACTGCAAGCGTTGGCCTGAGCACCCCAGCCAGCTGTGGGCTACCACAGACGAACATCTGTCCAGCTCCAGATGTGTGTCTCCTGAGGGACAGCACATGTCTGTGTTCAAATTCAAGTGGGTAAAAGCTTGAGTGAGGGTGTCTGAAACCTGCCTTCATTACAGCAGAGGCATATCCTGCCAGAAGCCTTGCAGAGAGCTGCTGGTCTCCTGCACTGTGGAGAAAAAAAGTAGATAAAGTACACTTCCCAAACCATAAATTCATGGCACAAAAAAGGAGCTGTCACTCACAGCTGATTGAGCACCTCTTCAGAGAACAAACTCTCTCTTTTCTGACATGCTTTGATGAACAGTGAAATAGTTAACAGTCCTGACATTTATGGATTCTCAAGAACAAGTACACTTGCAAGAGCATACTGACTCGTGGTAGACCAAATTAAGCCTTCATTGTCAGCTTCTGCTTACAAGCCTATAATGTATTGGCATGGGAAGATTTTTATGAAATTAAAGAGAAGAATAAGCAATAATTTTAAATGCCTCTGACAGAAACATTTTGTACATGTAAATGTATATTCAGTGGTTTTCTGTTATTTAAAGACAGGTAATGTGTTTTTTTATCTTTCCCACAGGTGAATTCTCCTCAATCAGAACTCTTCTGTAATCACACGAAAATATGAGACATTAAGATTCAGTGAGCTCATCTAAAAAGAAGATCAGATTCCCATGTTTCATGATCTTAAACATTTGCTGGGGCATGAGCAAAACAAACAGCAATATGAAATAGAAATAAATGGTACCTAAATTGAAAAAAATGTGTGTGTGTGAGCAAAAGAGAGAGATAAATCTTTAACGAAGCCATATCTGTTCATTCCTTGCCCAACAGTTAATTCTGCCTCTAAATCTCAGAATCAATATTGTTCTTTCCAGCGTGAACTCAGTAATTCCGTTCATCCTTTAACTCTGTTTCTCATGTAGCATCTGGAATTCTTTAACATCATTTCTAAGGCTGGAATGCTTGTCTGCACCTCAGTCCTCTCTGTGCTTTTGCAGAGTCTCTGTACAGAATTTATTAGGAGTCCAGGCAGCTAAGGATCTCTCTTATTGCTGTCAGACAATAGAAGATGGAGGAATGAGAGGCATAGTCCTGGTTTCTGCTTTTTTTCACCCCTTTTTCCTGCCAATGGAAAACAGGAAGTGAGCTCATTTAATTCCTTATAATGTCCTAGATTGGTTGTTATTCCCCAGTGGTGTGGCTTAAAAAAAAAAAGAATTCTTGTCAAACCAGAAGGAAAGAAGGTGGCTTCTTCAGATGACATTACGTGTATGCATAATCTCCAAAAAGGAGAATCACATTGTAAGGATTTGGTTCTTTTGTCTGTGGCTCATAAGCACTGAAAATAATCAGCACATTCATGTGTAAGCTCAGGCAGTTATCCACTAACTTAAACCTCTGTTTTCAGAGCACTAATAATGGGGCTTTTGTAAAATATGCTAATTTTCAAGCATGGCCATTCAGCAAGCTCTTGTGGGCTTGCTGATTTTGTTAAATAATCTGGGATGAGAATTTGATCCTCTGTAACTGCATCGCTTGTGGTGATACTGACCATTAAGATCTGGAAAAATGGACTCCTGATAATGCTGTTCTTCATAGCGTATTTGTGGAATAAAGTGGGTCCACAAATAAAGTGGGTCCCTCATTGCAGTGAAAACAATGTTCACCTGCCTAGACACTGACACTGATTAAAGCTGATGATTAAGCAGATGTCCATTCCCTAGACTCCTCCTAAAACTTGCATGAGAGCTCAATAGCCTGAGTGTCCTCTTTTCCAAACACAATTTTAGAGTAAAACCAACGTATTTACAGAGAAGAAATAAATCACAGAGTATTAGGTTTATCTTTTACTCACTATAAGAGATAGACAGGAAGACATCTGGAATATGGCACCTGGGTATCAAATATACAGACCAAGTCAATTAGACTAGGTCTAACTTATGTTAGACCATTCATGAGGCGATCTGAAATATTCAAACAGAAAACAGCTTACATTTTTAAAGTATATTTTCAGGAACAACGTTGGGAAGAAAACTGCAAATCTGAAGTGAGAATGACTGAGGTAGGATTATCCATGTAATACAAGATCATGGAAAATTATGTTATCCACCCCACTCAATTTTTAGGACACATTCACAAATTTCTAACAATCAAGAAGCTTTCTTGATACCCTTAGAGCCTCTAAAACAGATGTTGTTTTCCAGTAGTTCCACTTTTAGGCTTGACAAGACCATCAATGTCACTTAACAGCTGCCAGGGGATCCCCAAGCCACTGCTCCCAGCCAGGAGGGCCAGTAGTCCCAGCAAGTGAGCCTCCATTGCAGCTCTGCCTTTAAACCAGAGAACACAAGAGCTTTTTTTCTTCTTTTTATTTAACAATTTGAGCTCAATAAATGCACTCTTTTTTTTTCTGAAACTTTGCTTTTTTGAGAACTTTGGGGTTTACTCTGGTGACATTTTACAGCTCCCTTGCTGATTTGGCAGCCGGGAAGGTGAAGGAGGTGGGAATGTGCCTGTTAGAGGGATGGTATTCAATCAGGAAACAAGAGAAGACATCTGATATAAAAAGTAACTGGATGGAAACGATCAAGGCAGTATAAGAAGGAAAGTGAAATGAAGCAAAGGTATACATACAAGAGTACTATGGTGCCTACTGCAAATAAAGATTCTTAAAAACAAAATCGGAGGTATAATTTGACTATCACTCATAACTGAAAACCTGGTTTAATAACTTCGTGTGTTTCAACTGTTTGTAAATTAGCTAATATTCTGGTAGCTGATTTAAGATGTGTTGCAATACAAAATGGAAAGTTTTTATTTAAATGACCATGTAACCATGTTGCAATCAAATGTACAAACAGACCTTTAAACATTTCATCAAACCCTTTCTAACTGATCATTTTTATATCTACTGAAATCTGTAGAAGTTTAGACCATAATTTAAAAAGATCCTTGTCTTTGTTCATTAAATATTCCCAGTGACACAGCACTGCAGAGGGATAAACCATATCACAGTAGTTTTGGATGCTTCAAAAATATATTTCAAAATCTCTCTATTAACTGTTATGTTAGCACAGACTAATGTGGATAGCCTTTAGTCATAAACAAAATTGTGTAGTAGCTGTTCAGATTTATTTTAAACAGTCATGAGGATTTTCAGTTGAGCACTAAAAGTGAAGTATGAATTGCATTTTGAGGCCTGTGTTTTGAAAGTGCATTGTGTATTAATATTTAATTTCTAATATAACATTTTTATAATCTGTATATATATAAAGCAGTAAGATGTTATACTACAATAAATAACTATGACATATTTGTAATATAGGCTATTTTTACACATGAAGTTGTGGGTACGCTTAAGGGATCACAATGCACATAGATTTTCATGCCTTCCAAAGATGGACAGTGTTTTGTTTAAAAGAGACATATAAGTATATGTGGATCATGGACTGAATTTTTGAAAATATGTTCATACATTTCTGGGTTTATATTTCACCTCAACAGTTTGCACAGAAAAGTACAGGAATTACAGTTTTTATTACCAGTGAAAAAAGACAACAAACAGATTAAAGGATGGGTGAATGGGAAACTAAAGTTGTTTCTGGATTTAGTTTAATTGTTGCACCACAGAATCTTTCAATTGCCTTAAACAGATTTTTTCCTTTACCTTCAATGTTGCTTATATTTAGTAATATGAAATATAGGTGTACCGATTAAAGGAGCTAAATTTTGTATCAAATGTAATTTATTAGATAAATGTCTTTGACATAATTTCCTCTGATAATTCTGAATTATGTCTATGTATTGAAACCAAGATGTTTTGTAGGACAGGATAGGTTTAGACACATTTTT
>VZTO01018804.1:16066-59540 GCA_013400615.1 Syrrhaptes paradoxus
TCGTTTATTTCTTTTTAATTTGCTTATAGTCAACAAGAAAAGAAGTGCCAGCAGCTGGCACTTTGCAAGTAACACATCTGTGTCAATCTTATATACTACTATAGGCATAGTTAGTAAAATTGCATTGTTGTTGTTGCTGTTGTTGCCACTGCAGCTGTTGCTATTTACTGTTTTTACTTCTAAATGCATGACCAATGAAAAATATAAGGGAAATCCGAAGGACAAATTTAGAACAAACATCTTAAAGTCATAACATGCAATATACAAATTAATCCCTGGGATGAGTGATGCTTACGAAAAAGATGAAAGTATAAATTGATATTGTATGGAAATTCATCTGCGTGTCTTTCGAACAACATTTCGTCCCATAAAATCCAGCACGGACAAATGATGGTGCACACAGAAACTGTTATGATAAACAGAGGTACAAATGCTTATAGAGATCAGGACATGGCAAGATGCAGAAAAAATAGGTATGGTTATTTCCTAGCAAGAATAAAACTCTTAAAGTTACATGAACAAGAAGCAAAAAATATAGAGAGACTGCATGCAGTGGTAAACAAAATTTTACAGTTTTAGTATCTCAGGGAAAGGGAAGAATTTATGTGCAGACATAGAATCATAGAGTAGTTTTGGTTGGAAGGGACCTTTAAAGCTCATCTAGTCCTTTAGAGGCACCTGACTCTCATTCCACTCTCTATACAGGGAGTATAGAAGCTGCACTAGACAGCCCAGCTTGAATTTTTCTTTCTTATCTAGGAAGCAAACATAGGTCCTAGAGAAGAAGTGATGCATTACTTCATCTGGCACCTGTTTAGGGAAACTGAACTCTGGAATAGAAGTATATGTGTTTTCCATTTGTGGGAAAACAACTCAAATTCCAGGGCACATCTGCAGAACCGGCTTAATATTAATATCATACTGGGAAAAAATACTTTGAGAAAATGGGAAACACAAACTATGTAAGAATGAAATCAGAACTGGTTTTCGTTTATACTTGCCATAATGAAAACTCTAAAATATCTGGTTAAGACAATTGTATCAATTACAGTGATACATCAAACAAGATAGGTAAAATAAATCTCAGAATAACACTGTGGATGTATGTGTGTCTTTAAATGTACATTTATGTGTGTAAGAATATATGTGCATAGGCAGATAGGACCCAGGCTCATTTCAGTGGTGTCAAGTGACAGGACTAGAGGTGATGGGCACAAGCTGAAACACAGGAGGCTACATCTGAGGATGAGGAAACACTTTTTACTGTGAGGGTGACCGCACACTGGCTCAGGTTTCCCAGGGAGGTTGTGGAGTCTCCATCCTTGGAAATATTCAAATGCCATCTGGACATGGTCCTGAGCAAACGGCTCTAGATGGGCCTGATTGAGCAGAGGGGAGGACCAGATGAGCTCCAGAAGTCCCTTCCCACCTCAACCATCCTGTGATTCTGTAATAGCATAATTCAATTATATATGTTCAAAATAAAAATCTATGACTTAGTGAAGTTTTCTGTTTATTTAAGATAAGCAACTTCCGTAGTAATGAGGTAAAACAAAATTAACAAATCCTTTGCAGTTGAGTAAGTTTATCCCAGAGACATTTTATAGGTGTTAATCTGTGTGGCTGAATGTATGTATTAAATATGTTGAGTCTTTTTGACCCACATCCCCAAAGGCATTTAGATGTTAAAGTTCCATGGACTGAAATTGATGAAATTATGATTAAATTGAAATTAACTGCCTTTTCAGTGCCTAAATGTCTCTGGCATATTTGGTCCTCCTCTTCAACAGGGAAACATGTCAAACAAGAAAAGTTCATCACTACATAGTAGTCTTGGTACAGATCTTTTTTTCTTGAGCTGTATCACTGACTTTTTTTTTCTGTGAATTTAACAAAAATAATTGATTTTTTGAATGAAATTTCTCTTCTTACTAATCCTCCAAAATGTATACAAATATTACCAAAAGAATAATTCAAAATTAGAGCAATACAGTCAACATTCATACAGTTTTATATTATTCATTTCCTTCATATAAGGCAACTTCCTTATAACTTTATTTGAATGTTTTAAAGATAAAAACAGAGTTCTTTTACTGGAAAAAAAACATTAGATAAGCACAGAAAACAGGAGAGATAAGTGAAAAAAAATGACAGCTAAAAATACTCTTTTCAACAAACTTTTTCTTGAATTTTTACTATATCTGGCTCCCAAAAGGCCACAGAATTCTGGGACACCTTTTCTGTCTTATAAAGTTTATATTGTATGTGTTATTGTATTACCATGATTAGATGGGCATATCCATGCATACCAACATTAATATTTATTCAACAATTCATAAGAAACATTTAATCAGTGTTTTTAAATTAAATTCCAGAAATTTGTAGTTGATATTCATTCATCAGAGGCATTATTTGATTTTTTTATTATAAGTTAGCATACTGCATCTTACCATCTGGCTTGGAAATACTGGATATATCTGACAATTAAACGAAGATTCTCAAATCAAGGTCATTTGGGTTACGTACATTTATTAAAGGATTCAGTGTTAATTTGCCACGTGAGATAAACAAGGAGACAGGGCTTTGAATGGTACATATAGAAAAGCTGTCAGATATCTCAAAATCTGAGGTATGTATTTTGCAATACAAACATGCAAACAAAAAAAAAATAATATATTAATTGCAGATGGATGCTTCTTTGACTGAAAAAACAGCAACAACAAACAAACAATCCCCCTAGAAAACCCACATTTTGCATACAGGATAGAATATCTGCTGGAGGGAAATCAGAATGTGTTAAATTTTATTTTGAGCACTAAGACCAGGCTTTTGCCACTTACTTTTTTTAATAATAGAGTGATAGACAGACATGGAACCACCACAGCATTAATGCAACTATTCTTCATAGCAGTTACTGACCCTGATGTGAGGCCATCCCCTTACCAGTGAGAACTATGGCAGAGAACACCACATCATGCCAGTTCCTTTTTTTATCATTCAAGTCTTCACTATTAGAAAAATCTGTGTTTTTGTTTGGAGATTCTTATAAGCTCATTTTGTAAAAAAAGCAACTGACTTTGTAGTGAGAAGGAAATGTGGCAATGCAGAAAAGTCATGTCTCTGCAGTGACCACAGGTTAGCTTCAGCTCCAGAGGCAGCAGGATCTGGCAGGCTGTGGTCCCTGACTGAGAGTTCATTTGCTTGCTGACTGGCAGTATGATTTCAGAAGTATGTATATGAGTAAATACAGTTAATTATTCTCTGAATATAATCAAGCTGTAGCTCACTTAGATTCATCTTACGTTTCATGAGCTTTTGTATCCACTGGAAATCTGAGCTGCAACATCACAGGCATTCCCTACTGTTCAGCAAACAGATAACACAGGTGTTTAAACAGGACAAAAGTGTTTGAAACATGAGCATTATCCAAGCATTCTGTTTCATCATACTCTCCCATCTGCAGTCTGTCATCTATTTCTAGGCTACCATTCAAGAGTCTGTTTTTTCAAACTCTTCTCCTTTTGCTCTGATTTTATAAGAAAACTAGCATCTTGTGCATACAAAGAACAAGTAGTTGTAGTGCACTCGGTTGAGTAGTTTGAGTAGTTCTAGTGACAAACTGAAAGATAAAGCTCCATGCCTCCATTTACCTGAAACAAGATGTCTCCTTTTGGGGAAACTGTGGTGCTGGGGTTCACAGTTCGACAGTTCCTGCTCTTGCATTTATAAAAAGAAGATCCTGTGCATCAGGTCTGAATTAACGGGAAAATACAAGTGGCATGCTGTGATTTCATGATTGACGGCAAACAAGCTTGTGGTGAGAAGGCAGGAGAGTCAGAGCGCTTGCAACACAACATGGATGATTAATGAATGCCAAGTACATCAGTATTGATGTGGGCAGTAGCTTACACACAATAAACTTTTTTAAACAGTATCAACATGAAAAAAATGAAAATTTAAATAAAATGGATGCAAGGAACTCACACAGGTCAATAAACAAATGAATTTCAGAAGCTCATTACAAGATCAGATGTATTGTAGTAATTCAGAATAGTTACAGTTCAATTAGGAACTTCATCTTTATTGTTTTGGTATTATAGCCAAAAGACTTTCATTCCAACACAAGGACAAAACATTAGAAAAACAAGAAAAA
This sequence comes from Syrrhaptes paradoxus, assembly GCA_013400615.1. Lineage (NCBI taxonomy): Eukaryota > Metazoa > Chordata > Aves > Pterocliformes > Pteroclidae > Syrrhaptes > Syrrhaptes paradoxus. The sequence goes on from VZTO01018804.1 coordinate 20,220, forward strand.
ACCTCCCCCACAGTCCTTTCTTTCTCAACATTAGGAATCAGTACTATATCTGATGAACNTGGTATAGGTCAAGGGCAAATGGCAAATATAAAAAATGCCAGTCCTATCTTCTGTTATAATAATGTTATTATTGTATGAATATGCATGAAGCAGAACAGTTGACAACACTGACTTACTAGCAATATTATTCTTTAATTTTTCCACTAACAGAAAATAGCTTTTTGTCAAAAATTAAATTTTTTACTAAAATATGTTCATTTGTCTCAAAAAAAAAAGNTCAACATGAAAAAAATGAAAATTTAAATAAAATGGATGCAAGGAACTCACACAGGTCAATAAACAAATGAATTTCAGAAGCTCATTACAAGATCAGATGTATTGTAGTAATTCAGAATAGTTACAGTTCAATTAGGAACTTCATCTTTATTGTTTTGGTATTATAGCCAAAAGACTTTCATTCCAACACAAGGACAAAACATTAGAAAAACAAGAAAAAACCTCCCCCACAGTCCTTTCTTTCTCAACATTAGGAATCAGTACTATATCTGATGAACTCCAGGATGAAGAATATGGTGGTTTGTTATCTTGTACATTTTATGTGAGAGAAGTAATAAATATCACTAAAAAATCTTTATCCTTTAGTTGAGACAAAAATTTGCATTCCTTGGAGAAGAAAAAAATAAACTGGTTGAGAAATGTCTTTTTAACCAATGATGCATCACAACAAAATATTATATCTGGTAGCAAAACATATGGTATCTAGCTCTCAGTTAAGTCACAGATAGCTGGGACTACTTAGTATTTGAAAAATGATCCCCTTCTACTTATGAGCTGACATATGGATTTATATCCCTGATTGCAGACACCAGACACAGATCTTTCCTTTTAAATTGCAATAATGCTTTAAGGCATGCATAAGACCAGTACCTTACAGAAAAGAGGGGAATGACAACACTGACTTACTAGCAATATTATTCTTTAATTTTTCCACTAACAGAAAATAGCTTTTTGTCAAAAATTAAATTTTTTACTAAAATATGTTCATTTGTCTCAAAAAAAAAAGAAAGAGAAGGTAAAAATGTCCAAATTTGCATAATCTTAAAAAAAAAATCTCTCAACAAAAAAAGAGAGAGGAGAAAGCAAAAGGAAGAAAAAAGGGAAAGGAATAGCTCAAGAAAGAAAAATAATTTTGTCAAAACATTTCATTTAGGATTTTAAAAAAACCCAAACAGATTTATTTCATCCTGTTTTCCTCTATAATTACACAGCCAAATGTTTCACTATAAAAACAAAATTCACCAAGTCAACGTGGCCCCTTACTACCATGTTCATATCTTGCCCACCTTCAGATGAATATTCTGCCTCACTACAGATACTTCTGTGAAAATATTGTGATTTCCGGGAAATGTTTGCCACCATGACTACATAGCTCACAGTTTGAATCTAAACTAATGTGGCAAACATTTGAAAAATAATTTAAAATGTATATTCTATAACTAGCAATCATGACTTTACAAGTACCACATGATATTACAAAGCTTTCAATCACCTCCTGCAGCTCCAGCCGTTCATAGAAAAATGTTTTTCTGCTATACTTTAAATTCCTTTTTTTCTGTGAAGAAAAACTGCCTACATTAAGAATCCATTTGTGGTCCTAGATTCCTAACACATAGCATTTATTTTTATTTTATGTTGTATTTTGTTTATGATATTCCAAATAGATTTTTATTCTGTGTGACAGTTGTATTCATTTTACCATTTTTATATCTTACAGACAGATAGGTGCAACATTTTCTTACTGGATCATAATTATTGACGAAGTCTTATTAGAATAATTTTTACCCATTGATACTGTGGGTAAAATAAAGAACATATTGTCAATGTCACCTGTTCTGGTACTTTTCAGGAAGTAATTTAACAGCAACTGTGGAAAATGAGATCATAAAGGTTAACAAGGTAGAGATCATAATAATCATTTTAATGGAGTTTTATAGATTCAAGTTATATCTTTTTCCTTCTTTTTTTTCTTCCTCCCCACCCCCCAGCATATTCTGAAGGTTTATACAGAAAGCTTAATGATGTGCATGCTTGTGCCTGAAGAGAGTTTATGTATCAGTATTCCAGAACTGAACGCACAACCAAGGAGACCACTTTGCAATATGCTAGTTATTGGTGTGCCTTTAGGGTAAAATAGTTACATTAATTTATCTGGAAGCCATGGCAACATAAAGGTGCAAGATCAAGTACAGATTGAGTTCAAAGGATCAGGTTGTCAAGCAACATCTTAAATGAACTCAGGTCTGGCATGGATCTCCAGATATATCTACACAAGTTAAACCAAGTTTTTTTAACTGTCAGTATTATTAAATCTTGCTGATACAAGGACACAGAGTCAAAAAAATGAGAACAGACAATGCAGCTGAACAGGCAGCACCACCGTGGCTTCAGTACCTGCTTTCAAAGGACTCCTAATAATAAATTAGTTTAAATAAATTAGACAATTCTTATCATATGGAAAGCTCTAGAGCTTTTCCTCCAAAATTTTTACCGTTTAATGTTTAGTGGCTCTCACTGAATGTAGTCATCATGAAGCACTATATATTTTCATCATATACCCCTGAATGATAAGAAGCTTGTGTAGCCAGGGAAACCATGTAGCCCAAGTCTATTTATAAAAAGTGGCATTGAAGGGACCAATGGAAATGTTCACTTCACTTTTTAGGGCTGAGGTATTACTCTGCTTTCTCGTTAGGTGAAGAGAATCTTTGTTGATACTACGGCTTTGCTTCTTTGGTGTATTTGTTATTTGTTCTGGTGCTTTGATTGTACTTTCAAGTCTTTCTTCTCCTCATCTTCAACACTTTGCCTGGTAGGTGTTCTCCTCTCTCAGCTTGTGTGCTACCTCTCTAGTGATGCCTATACAAACCCCTCCTCTGCACATGTGCCCTTTGGCACCTCCACCTTAGCTTTCTCACTTTCCCTCTCTTAGCTCTGGGGAATATTTGTAGAGGAATGTCAGTGTAGTGAAAGATTTAAAATCAATCAATACCACTGCACAGCTGTGAGTTAAGTAGTACTTCACCTGATTAAAGTGTATTTGAAAAGAAGAGAAAAGAAGAGAAGAGAAGAGAAGAGAAGAGAAGAGAAGAGAAGAGAAGAGAAGAAGGTCTATATGAAATTAAAATTATTTAAGAGTGTTTTATTAGAGGTGTCCACCAGTTAAGGAAGCTTAGCTATAGATATCTTTTGAAGAACTGATTAAACCATATTCTTGAACCTCCTTCCCCCACTTTCATGAATTTCCACACTGAATATCACCTGTTAATCACTTCTTAAAGTTGGTGACAGTGTTCATCTCTAATTTAGAAAATACTGCTTCTCATTGATGATGAAAATGAGCAAAATCACAATGGCATAAAGAGAACAAAAACTTGATCCATATTTTTTACATGGAAAAACTTTTCTGTTACACTTTCCTTTGAATGCTGAGAGTCCTTTCATATACTTCACTTAGGAATCATTTCTGTCCAATCAAAGCGACAATGACAAAAAAAGATCTTCACTTCAAGATACATCAATCATCTGCATTTTTCATGGCTAGGTAAAAATCTGAACATGGAAGATATGAACTTGAAAACTGCTTCTGGATTACTGTTAGGCCTTAGTAGACCTTCAGGATTTTGTGTGGAAAGAAAAGGACAAGAGAAAAAAAAATAAAACCCACCCCAAAATCAAAATAAAAATTAAAAACCACCCCAAAATCAAAATAAAATGATTTCTAAATTTGAAAAATCAGGTTTCCAGAACTGACCTGATACATTGAAAACAGTGCTGCAATCTCCACACTGGGACTGGATGTTTCTGTCAGCTGCTGCACTGACTTTTAGGGTGCTGCTGATTCTATTGCAGGAGGGAAACTGCTAAGCAGAGCCATAATCCCTGTACAGTGACATCCTTTGCATTGGCCTGCACGTGCTTCACCACTGGTATTATTCATTGCAGAAGTAGCTGGACTTAGATACTGCATTATGGCCCCAAATAAAAAAGAATTGTTGGGGTTTTGGGACATGTTGCGGTTCAATCCCAACAGGCATAAGCACCACACAGCTGCTCGCTCACTCCCCCCTGCAGAAGTATGGTGGGAAGAGAACTAGAAGGGTAAAAGTGAGAAAACTCATAGGTTGAGATGAGAACTTTTTAATAATTGAAATATAATAAGACAATAATGATGATGATGAAGATGAAGATGACAACGATGATGATGAGGAGGATTATTAAAAACTAAATTGTAATGAAAAGGAAAGTAACAATGAGAGAGAAATAAAACCCAAGAAAGACAAGTGATGCAAGTGAAGACAATTTCTTACCACCAACTGACCAATGCCCAGCCAGCCCCCAAGCAGTAGCCCACCGGCCAACCTTCCCCCTAGTTTTATTGCTGAGCATTATGTCATATGGTATGGAATATCCCTTTGGTCAGCTGCGGTCCCAGCTGCGTCCCCTCCCAGCTCCTTGTGCGTCCTCAGCCTACTTGCTTGTGGGGTGCTGTGAAAAGCAGAAAAGGTCCTAACACTGTGCAAGCACTGCTCATTAATAACTAAAAAACAACTAAAACATCCCTGTGTTATCTCCAATGTTTTCAGCACAAACCCAAACCACAGACCCATATGAGCTACTATGATGAGAATTAACTATCCAAACTTAACTGCTTTCTTTTGTGTGAAGTAGCAATCAACAGAAAGAGAGATACTCAGAAATCCTATGGGTCACGTGGTGTGTGATGAACCGACAAAGTGCTTTCTGTTAGCATCATGACCCCCTTTCAAATGACAGTATCTTCGTGCCACATAATGTACTCAGTATGAGCAGTGCTATGTGTCCACAAATTGGTCAACTATGAATCATTTACATCTCAATAATTATTATTTTAAACACTCTTCTTATTTTAACACAAAATTTGAATAAATTCTCTAGTTGCTGTATTCTAGGCTTTCAAAATCAGGCTTTATGAGCAGATGATGGTTGTCATATACTGTAAAATGAGATCACAGAACAAAATTAGAAGAAAAAATAGACATTTATGTGAAACTGAAATTAATCTTTCTGCTGAAATGGTGTTACTGACTTCTTAACTATTTGACACACTTTTATTCCAATTAATTTCAGTTACACAAAAACAGATGTAAATTAATATTGAAACATAGATAAAGGAACCATACACGTTGTCTGTGATCACTAGGCATGATTTTCATCTAAGGTGATTAATGGAACTTGTAGACAGTCCACTAAAAATTGCAAATTATCTCTCCTAAACAATCAGTTACATTAGGTAGGCTTCATAATATGACAGCCCTCAAACAGATTAATACACTTTGAATTTTCTAATGAACATTGACACGTACATGTTACTTTTGTTAAGACAGTTAATAATGCATAAGAATGGAGAGTCTGCTGCTTCAACTCTGAACTCCTTCACTGTTTTGCATTCCAGACAGAGTCACACACTAAAATCTTTAGAAATATCTCCTTCTCTTGTTTTATGGAGGATCCCTTGATAATTTCTCTATTGTGTTCTTCTGTGAATTAGGAATTGCTAGAAACAGAAACAACCAATCTGTCTGAATCATGGCCCATTTAGACAGCTATCTGTCCTTTCCATCAGAGGAAATCTGCATCATCCTTTGGATATATTGTTTCTTGGGTATATTGTGTTCTATTAAATTGTCTGTTCTCTATAGTAAAGACAGTGCCAATAATTAAAATGTGTGTGGGGAAATGTATGTTTACAGTATTCATGCAAAAGTAAAATAAAAGTATCTGCTATAGGTCTGAGTCAGGTATTTTGCTAATTATGTCAAATTACTTCAGTTTTGGATATGGCTTTACTTCAGATTTCAGTGTAGCCAATGTAGATAGAATGAGCATTTTTACTGAACTTACCCACCTACAGGTTTACAGTTTAACCTTGTCAGCACAGAAATGAACAAGGGTTAATTTATGCTGCTAAGCAATGCTATTCAGTATTCCTTTTGGAAGCTACATTTTTAAAGGCTTCAGAAATTTATTTAGCACTAGTAGTAGTAGTCATTATTACTATTAGTAATTTATTTGGCATTATATTTGGCACTATATTTGACATATTATTTGACAGTACTCAGGATCATGTTATTACATGGTAGTACAAGTAAGTAAAGAGCATAGCTAAAGTGAGGGAGAGAAACAAGAACACAGAATTATTGAATTAGTGATTCATACCAAAACAAACTTACATGTTCTTAAGCACAGAAGTGTTTTAAACAAAAATAGAAACACATGTATATACTACATTTTCAGTCAGGTGTCAGAGCATTTAGTCGAACAAATCGGAGTCAATTCCTGTTAATGTCTTTGATACAGAAATATAGAAGCAAATGAAAATAAAAGATTTGTCCAAACATAAACTATTTTGAACGTAGGTGAAGTAAAGAATAATTTCTTCATCCCTACAGCCAGTCATCATGTTTCTTAAATTAATACATTTTATCCACCCTAACATTTATTTAGTCAGTCTAATTATTTGGGCTATTATAACATTGACCAAAATAGTCTGGTGAAATCACACTTAAATGTTTATTTTATTTTATTCAGGGAATAAGAAAAGGCTTACCTTATGCTGTTGACAATGTTGGAGGACATCCTCTGTCCCAGATCTCCAACAACTTCAAAACCACTACTTCTGGATTGTTTCTTCCCCTAAAATTAGCCTTGAAAACTTTTGTTTCAACATGTCTGGAGGGGGGACTTATGTGTTTTATTTTGTTGCTTACAATTAACACAGATATGACCTTCCTCTAGAAACCTGCAAAGGTATCCACATTTCTGCACTAAATATATCTATTAAAAGTAGGCATTTAGAGGGACTCCCTCCACTGTGCACCCAATAACAGCACTTCATAGGTGTCTAAATTAAATAGATCTTTTCCCATCAAAGTATAAGATTATAGGATAAGCCATCTTCCTTTCTCTACTCATTTCAAATAGAAATGTTTCTCTCTAACATACCACCCACAGCAATAATTGTAAATATGCTTTCATATTCTGGCCTAGATTTTTGAATCTCATGTTTTCCTCTCTGTTCTGCTTACGAAGGACTGTGGAGCTGGCATACAATTTTTTTTCCTTTTTTACGTGTTTCTCTTGTTACTTATCTAACTCTCATACTACATGCTTCCATCCAGTTTTTCTATCTTTCAGTTTGTTTCCTGTCCTGCCAACAGCATTTTATTTCTATGGAGCCATAAGCCAATGCAGTGGTAGCTAATGTTGGTCTTAGCTCATTTCTAACTCTGTGTGAAAAATGTTTCTTTCTTCTTTCATTTAGATATTTTTTGTCCTCTGTTTTTAACAGTGGAATCTAACAGATTCACCATTGCTTTTGTGACCCATGTGAAAAGGTACATTTTATATCTGGATAGCAGTTGACCGTTGATGCCTTTGGATTTATCCCCTCTGAAAGCTTTTCACTGTTCTGTTAGTTTTTTATTATCTTTTTTTAGCCAGTACATTCTACATCATGATCATTATGGTAAACAGTATCCTAGTAACAGAAGTAATTGACTGCTGAACTCAGAAAAAAATATTAGCTTGCATTGTGTTTCCAACAAAGAGTAAGGTTGGAAACAAGCTTACAAATATCTGATGGACACAGCCTGGGAAAGATTTGAAACACCTGGCATTTAAAACATACAAGAGATCTTTGTTTTAGAGTAAATTAAAGATACTGACAGCAAGAGTGAAATATTGTACATGACTCACTCTGTGCATCTTCTGTTGGTGAAGAGTCTCACTCAGCAAAGGGCCAGGCTGGATGAGGCTTTGAGCAACCTGGTTTAGTAAAATGTGTCCCTGTCTGTGGCAGGGGGGTTGGAACTCGATGATCTTTAAGGTCCTTTCCAAGTCTAACTATTCTATGGTTCTGTGATAGTGGGATGATGAAGAAAGTTAAATTGCAAGCTTGTGTTCAAATGCCTTGCTGAACTAGGATCTTTCTCTTTGTACTCTTACTAGATATGTACTTAGTCATGTGATAATACAGAATATAAAGAAATAAAATCAATTAAGGTGCTGCAACCAGTTTTATATGCAATATAACGCAAGGTAAACATTTTTAACTTGAGAAACAAACTCTGAAAAATGCTTAGCAGATGGAGCCCTAAAGTAATCTTTCATGCATAATTCAGAGCAGTTTATTTATTTGCTTGTCTAAGAAGAATTTCTGAAGATACTAGACGATGAAAAACGTACAATATGCATATAACAATGTAAACTTTTTAACATGGCAGGTAAACAGTCACTATAGTAGAGACTGTTGCATATTAAATGTCTACTTTTTTTGAGACATTGTGCAGTATTCTTCAAGTCAAGTTCTTTCAACATAATCATGGCTGATGTAAACACAAAATGTAAATTGGAAAAGATCTTAATTTACTTTTGGCAAAATTCTATTATAATTGAAATATCTCACCCTAGTAAAATAATTAAAATGTTGGCATACAAAATGATTAGTATGACCTTAAAAACAAATTGCTTGACCTGCATAATGATGACACTTCTTTTAAATACTTCCAATGGGATATTTCTTCAGTAATCTGCAGAGCATGGTAGTGACAAAAAGAACTGAAGGTCAGAGACAAAAAAACAAGCAAATGAACAAGAAAACAAAGAAGCTTAGCCTCTAAAAAATGCCTGAAGCTGCAAAATTCTGATTGTGAAAATCTCAATTTGGGTACTGCTGAAAGCATTTAAATTTCATATATGTCTCACTTTTTAAAAAAGATTGTAAAGATTCCAGGAGACAGAAGTGAGATTCAACTCCCTAAACACAGATGTCTTGAGATTTCTGCTGTTTATAGCTATCCTATGTCTTTTTTTTTAATCTATGAAAAAGCATAAAAAGAATATTCTTAGGCATGACTGACATAATCTTCACCCAACCATACAAGCTAGGTTAGACACACCTTGTTTTTCTCTCCCCTAGGTAGAAATGGAGGCGAGATTAGCTCTAGATATCCTAATCATAGGTGTATGAACGTAAACAAGATAAATCTGAGACCTACAACTACATTTCTACTTACACCGATTTATAAATCCTTCTGGAGCCAGGGAATACATCCTCCCTATGACATCTAAGGACTCTGTTCCTACTCTCAGAGAACTCCTGGCAATACAAGAACAAGGTTCTTCCTGCACACAGTTTTCTTTCAAACCCTGGGATCAAAGAAGACAGATAATTCTTTCAAGCCTTCTGTCCTCAACATTTTCCTAGATGGAACATGCAGTTAAAACAAAGCATCCCTAAGCAGCTGGCTGGGTGTGAGAAGATGGTTTTTGCCCTTCCTGTGGAAGCTTTGCCATTCCACAGGAAAGACTCCTAGACTCACCAGGTCAGGGAGCAAGTGACAGCAACAGAAAGTGACTTTGTAGCCAAAAGGTATGTCCCTCTCTGCTCCAGAGGCAATCTGTGTACCTCATGTGATTAAAAATACTTAATCAGTCTTGAAGTTTCACAGCAAAGCTGTCATCACAAGCCAGGTGAGTGCCCTTACCGCTAGGTAATATTACCCTCTTCCTGATTCCCTGGTTTTAAAATTGTTTACTACTCAGTGGAACAGTTTTAATCTGAAGATGAAGAGTGACTTTTTTCATTCCCAGACTACACTTTCCTAGAACTTGATTTCATCTTTCAGCCTCCAGGTAACATTCTTGCCTCCTCTAAACTGACCTGTAGATGCATGCTCTGATGAACTTCCCAGTCTTCTTTCTAAAAAAAACCCAAAATGTAAATAAATTAGGCACTATGTGGTGTTGCCCTTGTCCATTTGGTCCACAGACTCTGTACCTTCTCCTCTAGCAGAGCAAGGCCAGCCAGTATGGAATGAGACTGTGGCTAGGTGCCCATATCTGGTGTCAAAAGATGGAAAGCATGCCCAAGGCCTCAGTCTGCAAACATACTCTGTGTCCCTTCAAAGGCTTCCTTATTCTATCTCTTTCCTGACTATGTATTCCTTTGACTTTCTCAGGCTAGTGCAACTACACAGGCTGCTTTCAGGAAAGAGAAGGTTCAGTACCCTGAGAACTATTTAATAAAAGTTTAAGCCACAGCTTATGTTAGAGGGTTGGTGCCTTATGAGTCTCTGATCAGCAGAGATTTACTGGTAGTAAGATTTCAATGAATAGCAGAAATTCTGCTGCAGTTTGCATTGTTTTCAAGACATAAAAGGAACTTAAGCTTAATTAGACACAACACCTCAAGAGGCTCCTATGATATGCCTTTCTATGAATTTACCTAAGAGAGTTTTATGGTTGCAAACTGTTTATTTGCATGAAAAGAGGTTGTTACACCATTAGATCAAGGTGATCATCCATCAAGAGCCAGACCCTGGCCTTAATCTGTGAATGTCAGAGTCTGGATCTTAATGGATGATCACCTTGATTCATCTTACAATGTAACAACCTTTCATGCAAAGAACGGGTTTATATTTTGATAAAACAGTCTTAGGTGAATCTCCCAAGTCAGCTTTTCAAAGTGAAACTGTATTCCCCAACATGGGTATGGAGATCAAAAAGGAGAAACACAGGAAATAAATGAAACTGAGCATAGGTTTAAAATGTGAAGATGGCATTCCTTTACATAGTCTGGTACTGAGTGTTTAAAAACTGATGGGTGGAACTAAGTGTCTGCAGTGTTCACTTAGTGTACATTAATGCAGCTTCCTGAGCTCTAGCAAAAGACTTTTATTATTGTCATTAGTTTCCAGAAAGGGCAGATTGCCATCTAGCTGCTAGGCATGCCCTCTCATGACTGAATTTTGTCAAAAGATAATCAAAGAGGGTTGCCATTCAGTAGCATAAATTTTAGTATTAGAGAGGATTTCCTTTTATTTTCAGTAAGTACCATAGCGGAGAAGGATGTGGCATGAAGCAGCTGCTCTTGCAGAATAATATACTTTTTGAAAGCTTGATGAGTGAAGACACAAGACTGGATGTCTGTGCTGTTCATATGTATCAGACAGGGAGGTGTTAGGATCTAAAATTCTTAGTCTAACCATCTCCCTGAAGCTTAAACAGTTATCTAGACAGTGGCATTAATCAGCCACTTCCCAATGCATTACATACCACAGCGTAAGGTTGGCATTTACAAACCAATCAGTACATTTTCCTAAACCTGTTTGGCAGGAGGAGGTATTACATAAAAGATAAAAATAAGGAAAAATAAAAGAATTTCTCACACATGGTACAAACTTCTAGTATTATTTTAATCACTATCAGCACAGGCAAACAATTTTAAAGGTTTTTTTTTTCTTCATAGCTTGGTTTTACATTTGTGAGCAATGAAGACCATATTAAACCAAAGCTATTCTCTTGCAGCCCCTCTTGAGTCCATATGGCTTTTGAGATGCTTTGTGTCTAATCTTTCATAATAAATATTGCTACCGAAAGCAACTTAATGTAAAATTCTCTTAAATAATTGTCACAATGAAGAGCTGTGCCTTATAATTTCAACTATTTCACAGTATTGTTTCACATAAATCAAGTATAATAAAATATTATCTGTATAAAAAGGCTTTATTTGATAACTGTAGAATAAATAATGTTGGAGGGGTTTTTATAACAAGCTGACAATATACTGAATGTTTTCTCTTCAAATATGGCTTTCTTTTACAAGAAAAGCACTTGGGGCACCACTCTTTTCTAGATAAGACTAACAGTAATCTACGTAAGGAATCCAGCATGATTTATATTAAAGGAATGTTTTTTAAGTATTCAGGAGATGCTGCATAAGCGTTGCAAGGCCTATAATCCGCATCATGCAAGGTCTGCAATGTGCCGTAAGTTTGACAGTACAATTAGAGATGTGAGGATAATCAAGCCAGTTTTTATCTTACTAGCCAGCATAGTGAAGGCTTCAGTGGGATTCTGGAATTCAGCAACTTTCCATATGCATAACAAACTTTCAGATGCTGAACCTTTTGTTGGTGCAAGCCCACTACTCACAGTATGGAACTAGCAGGTTAAAGCTATCATGGATAGTGTTAAGAATAATTTTCAACATCTTTCCTCTGCTGTATCAGTGAAGTTTTAGGAATATTCTTATTGGGTTTGATGTAAATAAAAGCTACCAAGAACATAAAAATGTTTTGGAAAAATCATATAATCTGTCAAAGTGTTTCCAGGACTCCCTGATATATTTGCAGTTTTAGCAGACTGTAAAACAGGGAGTCCCTAGGGTCTGGCTCAGGTCTTTGAGTCCTCCAGGGAACAAAATGTGTGACTGTTGCGGTCTTTGACCCAGAGCTTTGGATTAGGATCTGTCACCTCCTCAGTGATGATTTGGCAGTAGCCTGCTTGCTGTGTTTACTCAGAGGCAAGGGGTCCTGCATCCTGCAGATCCCCAGGAAATGTCCACCTGACAGTCTGACACTGAAGGATGCTGCTGCAGGATACACTGCAGTCCAGCTGGCCATGTAGGCATCCTCATTCCTCCTGGTCACCTGCAGTCCCTGACAGACACAGAGGAACCAGCAATTCATAGTCCTCTGTCTTCAGGTTGGAGACAACCCCCAGAAATCATTTGCTCCCTGGTGGTTCCCAGTTCAGAGCTTTGCTGCGCCAGCCTTTCCTCGGGTCTATGTGGCTGGCCAGTCTGCTTGTAGTGTACTCAGACAAGGTAGACTCCTCTTGAAAGTGAGCTCCTCAGAGAGTATTTCAGATGCTGCTCAGGCAATGCCAGAGGAATGAGAAATGACAGAGAAGATGAAAAGCTCTGTCTTATGCACAGAAATATAATGTCCTAAGGTAAGTCAAAAACTATGTTTTGATATATGTACTCTATTAGAACATGGGATTTTTGTAGCTATGCTTGCCCTCTTTTTTTTTTTTCGCAATTTGTTCCTATATCAGCTGACTTGAAATTTTCTATATTACCCACACATCTGAACACCCAGATCTCACGTTATTACAATGTGAATTGAATTACTGCTGGCAAGTGATGATTCTCACTGAGCTGTGAAGGATAGAGACCATTGTGCTGGTTTTGGCTGCAACAGAGTTAATTTTTGTCATGGGTTAAGAGAGAGAGAGTTAATTTTTTTTTCCTTCTCTTTATAAATATCTAGCAAGAAGCTATATTTTGGATTCCTGCTCAGGAGAAGCTGATAACCGATGTTTTGTTCTGCTGCCAAGGTCAGCAGACAAGCAAAGAGACACAGTCCAGCTGCTAGCCTGCGATTTGCTCTTAGGTTAAGATTGAAAACCAGATTGACCAATTAGTATTCCATCCCATACATATCACACCCAGTATATAGGTGAGGACCCTTCCGGGAGATCTCTCTCTTTCAGTTCACTTGGGCTCCGGATCATCTCGCTTGGGGTGCTTGCATTTGCTCTCCCAAGGCCTTTCTCCCCGCCCCCCCCCAGACGCCGTTAGCTCTCGGCCCGGGACACTTGTTATCTCCATTCCGTGAGTTTCGGATCCTCCCTCTCTGGGGGGATCATTAGCTGTTTTTCCCCTACTTCGGTCAGCTCTCGGCCTGGGACACTTGGGCTGTTATCTCCGTTCCGTGAGTGCCTCTGGGAGTGGTGCACCCTCCCCCCGCTTCCCCCCCCCCACCCCTTTTTTTGGGGGGAATCGTGAGTGCAGTTTCTGGGGATCATTAGCTGGCAACAGGCTGAGCCTTTTGGGGGGGGCAGTATCATTGTGTATCACCCATTCCCTCCCTTCTCCGGGGTCGTTGGCTGGGAGTGGGCTGGGCCTTTGGTCATCAGGTGGGGAGGGGCAGTATCACTGTGTATCACATTGCATATTTGTATATAGTATTATTTCCAATATTACTGTAGTTTAGTTATTAAATTGTCCTTATCTCAACCCACGAGTCCTCTTTGCAATTTACCTCTTTATTTCTCTCCCCTATGATTGGGTGGGGGCAGGGACTGTGTGAGCGGGTGTGTGTGGTTTGGCCCCCAGCCAAGGGCCAACCCGCCACAATTTTCTTCATAGTAGCTCATATGGGACTACGATTTGGATTTGTGCTGGAAACAGTGTTGATAACACAGAGATGTTTTAGTTATTGCTGAGCAGTGCTTACACAGAGTCAAGGCCTTTTCTGCTTTTCATACCACCCCACCAGCAACCAGGCTGGGGGTGTAAAAGAAGCTGGGAGGGGAAACAGCTGGGACAGCTGACCCCAACTGACCAGAGATATTCCATACCATAAGATGCCATGCTCAGCATACAAAGCTGGGGGAAGAAGAAGGAAGGGGGGATGTTTGGAGTGATGGTGTTTGTCTTCCCAAGTAAATGTTAGGTGTGGTGGAGCCCTGATTTCCTGGAGATGGCTGAACACCTCCCTGCCCATGGGACGTAGTGAATGAATCCCTTTTTTGGCTTTGCTTGTGTGCAGCTTTTGCTTTACCTATCAAGCTGTCTTGATGTTAACCCACGAGTTTTCTCACTTTTACTCTTCTGATTCTCTCCCCCATCCCACTGGCTGTGTTGGGCTTATATAGTGGCTGGGGCTAAACCATATTCACTTATTTCTCTGCAAACTTTCAGTTGGATTTCAGTGAGTTGACTCCTATTTACAAAGGCTCATATTTCCCATCTTTCTCTTTTTTTTTTTTTTTTTTTTTTTCTGACACAGTAATTTGAGGCAACTCAGGACTTCTCTATTTTTAAAGAGCCAGGAACGTGTGACATCCAGTCCCCTAGGGCAAAATATTATTTAAATAATTCCATGTAGTCTCCTATCTCTGCTAACAGAGAGAACGAATATAAGTAGAAAAATGTGACTAATATCTTTCTCTGACTTCCCAGTATGCATCTTCTTTAGCCATCTGTTCTCTCTCCTCCAGGCCCCAATCCCACTTGTGCTAAACAATAAGCACAGAACCTATCCGCAAACCTAAGTTAAGGGTATCTTATACCTCCTAGTATAGGGGGTTCTTCTACATCCTAGTTTTCCCTGCATGGCATATGGTCTGGGCCATACAAGGACTCTGTGATAAACTAGGATGTGATACTGTTAAGTGATACCATAGAGGAATACACTTCCCTCTGAAGTTTAACTCCCAGTTTAAACTGACATATTCTACAAACAGGCACTATGTTACAATATTGATGCTCATTAAATGACAGATTGAAAGCCAGTCTAAAAGTACCAGAGCAGCACATTCTCCTTGAGACTTCCTTGTTAATAAATTGTGAATCACCTATATCCCATCAATAACCTGTTGTAAAAAACAAAAAATTTCCTTGTTAGATCAGGCAGTGCTATTACAAAAATGCTATATTGTGCTTCTCATTTTATTTTGCAGATAAACAAGACTACTTTAATTATCGCGATCTGACATGCCATCTCCAGAACAGAAGGTACAGTACTGAGAGGTATAATACATTTGCAATACAGGGAAAGTTTATTTTAGTCATTAAATGAAATGTCATTGAGTATGAAAAATACTGCTCTTTTCTTAATAGAGTCCTTCTTGAAGGAACAATTGTAAAAATGGATTTCAGATTTTACTGCTTAAGTCAAAATATTAAAAGTTGTACTAAGTTATATTTTGGAAAATATGAAGCTTGTGCCACAAACAAGAAATAACTTTTATTATTCAGGGTGTCTAGGGTGTGTTTTAATTTCTTAGACTTCATAACACAAAGTTAATCCTTGCTAGACCTTAAATAAGTAGAAGTCAAGGAGACCTTAAAGTCAAACCTTTTCACAAAGACCATTTTTCATCTTCTGATTGATTGGGGTAAATTAGCCATTGTGATCAATATGACAAGCAAATGGGAGGACTGAGTGGCAAAGAAATAAGTGGGAAAGTATTTGAGCGATTTGGACATTTTAAGAAAGGAGATTAGAGAGACGGCACCAAAAGCCAAAGAGGGTATGAAAGAAAGGCCATATTCAAGCAAGAAGGGATCAGAGCAGTAGAAAAATTATCATTTTTTCTACCTCACTCAGGCAGCACAGAACAGCAGTTGTGCCTAACAGAATAAACAATTCTTATACCTTCATAAAGAAAATAAATAATAGCAACATAGCATCTTCCCAATGAAAAGAAGTAGACGTGGATGTCCTTGAGAATATAAATTGAGATCCCTGTTAAGGTCACAGACCACCAACCATGGGAACAAAACAGATCCAATGACACCTTGTCTGAATTACTGCTCTGTACCTAACACACAACATATTTTCTCCCATGTGCTTTAGCAGGAATATTTGCTTGAAAAGTTTCGTGTAAGCTGCAGCAGAGCTGCAGAGAGCATCCTCCCCACACCTCAGTACTCAGTGTCAAGGCATCCAGCACCATGGCCGCAGCCCAGGCTGCTTGCCCGCTGCAGGGGGAGGTACACCAGTGCCATGTCCCAAGGGGTTCTTTGGACACATGGTTAGGACCAAAAATTTGGGATGTATGGATCCTACCTATCACTGCAGAAGAGTATTTGTATTCAAACTACAGGCATATTTCTTCCTAAGTTTATGTAGTACATCCAGTGATTAAATAAAGCAAGGAGGGAATTATGCCACATGAATGGCCATCTGACAGCTTTCCAAGTACAATATAAACAGTCCTGAATGGTTATCAAGGAAATACCTGAACAGACTAACTTCATCAGCATACAGAGCTTGCAGAGCACATACTTAAGATACACAATCATGAACACAAGGTGAAACATCAAAAATAGGACTTCAAGGGAAGAGTACAATATTCCCCAGGACAGGCATCTGGATATTGTAGAGAATGAAATTTTGAGTGAAACTGCAGCAGAAAAATCAAGTAAAGCCTAGGTTTTACAGACAGAGAAATATACCATATATCACAATATATTTTTATAGGACAGACTTCAATAGCTCCCAAGAATCAGGTCACAACCTTCATGTTGGCTGACTGAAGCTATTGCATTACTATCATCACAGATCACCTTTGCACAAAACAGATTTTAATACATTGTAGTGTTGGAATTAACTAGTGTTTTCTGATCAGGAGCAAGTCACCTTCTACTATCAGGCATCAAATCATTACAGTATTTTGCTGATATGTTCTTCTCTGGTACAATCTGCCAAAGAAAATAGTTTGCCTGCCTGTAAAGTGGAAAGAATATGTGTCTGAATAAGAGGCAGATAAAATGGACACAGAAACTAGCCCTGAAGTACTGTAGATTTCCCAAGGCCCTGCTAAGAACTCAGAGAGAGTTATATTTGTCTTTAAGTGCACAAGCCCATTTCTTCTCAGACAATAACAGATCCTATTCAGAGATCTGAAATGATGGCAAAGACATTTAAAGGAAGACCAAATTTTATTTATTTGTGATGCACACTGCACTCGCCAGCAGAAGAACAGGTATGGTAGATAGTAAAAGATATCTGTGTAGTATCATGTGAATTTGTAACTCAGATATTACGTAGGGAGCAAATCTTTTATTTTAGCAACTCGACTGTGACCATAAAGGTGTGTCTATATCAGGGATTGAAGGATTTGTGGGGTTTTGGGGAGTTATGAATTTGGCTTGCATATATGCATATGGAGACTTACAGTACACACTCAAGCACACAACTGGTGCACTTGAAGTGGTTTCTTCCTGAAACAAAGGTTGCTGCCATGCAATAGGACACTAGCTAGGGAGCACTATTTTAATGCAGACGTAAGGTCTTCCACTACATAGTTCTCTACATTTTTATGGCACATTCAATGTTAGATTGTTGGCAATCTGTTTATTATTTCGTATCCATGATGCTTGTTGATCAAGAGGCTGTTGCAGTTCTGCTCTTTACCTCAGTCACCAAATTATAGTCACAAGTGGACCTCTCCACTATTATCTCTTTATTTCTAATTACTCAGTGCTATGTCCTACTGATGGTGGATAACACTTAGCCAGAAGGATAGGAAAGTGTGCATTTAGTGGTTGTAATTTACAGAAACTAGAGGAAAATTCCTTGCTGTGTAAGAAAAAGCTGAAGCTGAAGATCTAGAAAATTATCTCATCTAGTAAATGCCTACAGCCTACCCATTTGTAGATGAGGATGGCAACATGTGTTTCATATGGTTTCTTGTATGATAAAAACAGAAAACATGTGTCTTCCCTCTTTCTCTTGACACATTTTCTTGGCTGAAATTATCTTCTGCAGCAATGACACATTTGAAGACAGGTCCTCCTACATAACAAAACCTTCTGAAGGCTAGTACCACAGTGGTTCAAGTCAGCTATCCACACTCTCTTGTTCTAGTTTCTGAAAGGGAATTGCAGCCTGTTTATCCTGAATGCACCTCCAGCAGGCTCCCTTCTGAGTCATAGTCACAGTAGCAAGACTGAGAGAGGGACGAGCAGCACAGCTGGAGCCACGGCTTCCAGATAAGGTTGTCCCATGACAGCTGGTCAGGGACAGCATGAAGGGACCTGGTGTGGTTGTCTACTGCTAGGTGTATGACCCTGAGGATTTCATAGAAACGGCTCTCTGTTTCTGGACTCAGTGGGACTTTCTCTTCAGGGTCTCTGGAGAGATCGAAGAGCAGTGGGGGATCATGCATTGTGATGAATTTTCCATGGCAGAAGCAAACATGAGAATCGTAGCAACCATTGGAGTCTTCAGGACTGAAGTTTGGAGTAAAGAAGAAGACTTTCCAGACAGATTCACCTGCAATTTACAGACAGAAAACAGCTGGTGATAAAATGACAAACTAAAAGTCTCCAAGTCCTATGAAATCTAATTTTCACCATGGGAAATCAATCTTTTGGTACAACCTCACTCTGCAGAGGAACTGCCATATACTGAAACAGTAAAACAAAATTGAGCACAACAAAATTGAGCAAAACAAAAATAAGCAAAACACGGCAATTTTCATGCTACATATATTTATGAAATAATTATGATAATTTCATTCCCTTGGAATAATTCTGATTGACTAAATCATAGAAGACTTTAAAGAGCTTTGCAATTTTACATAAAGAGTGCTAAGAATATTTGCATAAATATTTACTAAGCAATTGCACTGTGTTCTTCAAGGCTTATTAAAATGTACCTTTGCCCCTTGACCATATCCAGGCACTGTTGAGCCATGTCTGCTTCTCATTTTGGCAGTCAAAATAATTTCATTTTTACCATTTTCTTTCTTCTTCTCTTTGTTGTTTTAACCCATTGCCCTCTGCCACATGTTTTTATTGCGAACACCTGGAGACAGAGTTTCTCATTGTATTAATATGATGACATGAAAAGGTATAATGGATGCTAAGATCCTGTATTAGGCCTCTAGGTGTTTTTTTACAAAAAGAAATATTACATTAGTGCAATTTTCAGGTGACATTCTGCTTTGTAAAATGGGAACCAAAGGTCTTCATTTACAGATTGCTCATTCTCTCTCATTTTACTTTGCTGGGTACAGAAACTGAACTGTCTGCCCTAGTGTAACTTCAGTCAGTACTGGAAAAATACTCATTATTTCCTGGATTAAGAATAGGCAGATATTAGCTGGTTCCTTCAAGAAGCATTCTTGAACAGAAGGTACACTGGAGAATCTGAGAATACTTAACAAGAAATGAGTAAACAAAAAATGGCTACTATTTTCCTCAATTATCACAGAACAGAAAGGGAAAGCAAGAACAAGCAGGCACTTCCAGGGAAACACACTGTCCTCTCACAGCCAGGGAAGCATACAGTTCCACAGAAATGGACCAGAGAATAATTGATTAGAGAAAAAAATCAGTACTTTATTCCTAATAAAAGTAGGATACTAAACTGCTGAGGTCTATGATGTTAGACCACCCACCCACTTGAGTGTATACAGACATCAGAAATTTATATTCTTCAGTAATTTACATTCTCAGCACACTATTGTGAAAAACATTTTTTGTATCACCTAATTTTTTCAGTACCAGAGGAAATTTTAAATACTGGGTATTTTACTAAATTTTATTAAGTTCACAGAAATCTTGTTCATCTAGTAACAGATTGTCACAGATTTATGTGCGCCACAGTGGTTAATATTCATTAATCAAGTCATCAGTTCAACAGAATGAAAAGCACTAGAAAATGTGGGAAGGGCAGAGATGAACTCTTACATGCCATGTTGTAACTACATCACACTCCATTTTTAAAGAAAAAACAAGTTTAAAGAAAGAAATATTTCAGTAGTCTAAAGAGTTGCAGGCTGCAGTTCTAGTCTCTAGCATGAATTTAAAAGATAGTAAGTGACCTTAAGATCCTTTACAGCTTCTTCTATCAGACAGCATTTTTCACATTATAAGAGATTTTACCTTTAGGAACCAATTCAATGACAGAGTCTGGAGACTTCAAGTTCACTTGGTCTGCATTTAAATCACAGTTGGAAGAGTGATGGTTATTACACACATTAGACTGGAAGAACCCTCTGAATGCTGCTTGGAAGTTAGCAAAGGAGAAGGAGCTTTAAAGGCTGAGGGTGACTTGCTGGCACAGACTTAAAAGGCTCTGGCTGTGACACCAGCAGTGGCATAGTCTTATGGGGAGAAGGGAAGGGAAGGGAAGGGGAGCCATCATTCTTTCATCTACCTTTACAACAACATTTTGAAAGGTTGGTTTGATAATTCAGTTCTTAGCTGTTTTCTCAGAATTAAAATAAATGAACAAAATCTAACACTTCCCCTTAAATTTCTTTGAATTTATGGATGGAACATTTCTCAGAGCAGAAATATGCCTCTCATTTATGGAGATTTAAAATTTACATTTGGGGAAGGTATGTAACTCTATGCTAAGCATTCCTTCAGGCTTTTTAGAAGTGTTCAATTGTCAAGATGGACAACAGACAGAAAAAGCCAAAGGGATTTATTAATCCGTTCACTGTCTGCCTTTGTAGACCATGCAACATTTACTGCACCTGAGAATTGATTTGGGGTTCTATAACACGTTCGTACAAGAAAAGTATAAAAAAATTATACAGCTATTAAAATGTCAGCTAAAAAAATCCCAGTGAGGCCATGCACATGAGGACTTTGTGGTCAGGCTGTCTTACCACACATCTATCTTTGATGGTACACTTGTGCTGAATGACATTGCAAACAAATTTTCAGCCAGCTTTTTTTTGGTGTTTGGCACAGCAACACCAGGGCAGTTCAGGGGCGTACAGATAACAACATAAAGCTGGGGAGGCTGAATTAATGCAAGTCTGTCCAAGAAACTCATATGGGTAAGATATGGGGAAAAGAAAGAAATAAAGAAGTTGTACAATCATTTTTTTTTCCCCACAGGTTTGTTGATATAAATAGTATATAGCATGCTGCAAAATCATGCATGGAATGGGGAACAGGGCATGCATGACATCACATCACATCTGAATCACATTGCTAGTGCTTCGAAGAGCTGATCCTAGTTTATCAGCTAGGCAGCTATATAATGTCACGATCATACTGCTCAAAACACTGAGCTCTGGGAGAGCAGTCTGTTGTTGTGCAATGTTCATCAAGGACCTGGAACTTCACGTGGTGCTGGAGGAACAGCAGCACACACTTTAACTGCCAATTTTCTAAGCATAAAAACTAAAGCATATCTGTTAGTGTCTGTGGTTGTGGAGCAGACAGTGTAATATACTAGTAGACATAAAGAGCTGTCAGACTTCTAATCTGTAAAGCTGATGAACTGTAGAAGGCTTGATATTAAAAAGAGAGAGCTCTCTCTCAGTCTCTCTCAGCTGATAAAAAAATCTCATTTTGTCAGAGGGTTAACTACAAGGATCAAATTAATCTCTTAGTAATTAACGATACCTTTGTTCTGCAAAGCATCTGGATAGTAAACTCTCTTTATATAAAGTGATAACTATATGTCGTCTCCTCAGTGAAGTTAGTAAATTGCCAGGGCTCCCCCACAGTTATGTATATCAGGTCCCTTCTAAAACAGCAGGCAAGCTCTAAGCCCTCAGCACCCTTCAAGATCCTGTCCCAATGCTTCACAGCTGCTTTATTTAGCATCCATTTTTCCTGCAATTCTCCAGGTCACTGAATTGTCCAACAATTTCACCTATTCAGCTCTCAGAATATTTATTTTCTTCACACATTAAGAAAAACAAAAACTACAGAAGTTGTACATATAAATAGTCTCAAATTAAAATAGGCTGCAATTAGTTCAAGCAAATCTGCTATGAAAATAACTGTTCAGAGTTTGATCTCCCTAACAGACTTCTGTTCTATTATCCTTCACCCATCTATTTATCCTCTTATACAGACAACTGTAGCTCCAATAGACAGGTAGAAGCTATAAGATTAAATAAAAGTCTCTCAGTAAGATATATTAATATTTCCAAGACGAAGCAATACAGTGGATAGGGATGTCATTTCTGTTACAATATCACTTTTCTTAATCCCTGACGGCTAAATGGTGTTTTCTGATAAGCAGTTCTTGAAGTGAATAGGAGATATTGCTGTGTTATTGTCTGGACCTCATTTTTACTGAATTTAATCTATGACAGTAGCTTTATAGGTTTGCTGTTACTGTCATCTCATCTGTTCATATTATTTTGTTTCTTCTTTCTCTAGAACAAGTTAAACAACTCTGTTCTTCACTGTAAATTGAGGAGCTCGTCTCTCCTTGACTTCGGATGCCTTTGAGCATAACCCTTTGAGGGCAGCATACTGATGTAAATTGCTCACAGACTTTTCCTGTATCTCAAGTGTGCGCTATAGCCATTGTCAGCTCCCACACTCTAACTCACGCTCTTCAACATTTCTACAGAGTAGCAGATGAAAGCTGAAACTCACTTGAAAATCACATTCTTGAGATAACTCTTGTTATTAGATTGAATCCTTTCTTCCTGCTTCCTATATCTTTAGAATCATTTAGAATTGTTAGGCTCTCTACTAATTTTCTATAAAGTAGATATCACACATTTGTATATATTCAGCTTTTCAATAATTTAACAATTTTGAAAAGGTTTTCATTGCTAAATTCCTATAGAACTATACATAACACATAGAGAATACTATTTGGTTACTATAAAGAAAATATATGTATTATTTTTATGAATATGTGCCTTCCTCAAAGGCTATTTGAGTTTAAAAATTTGTAACTTTATTGTTGTTTCAGCAAAAATTAGTATTTTTTTTGACACTTGCTTGAAGTAGCTGGGTATCTTACAGTGTTATATTGCTACATCAGTCAAAAACCAGCACATTATGTCCCAGTGTAGGTGGAGAATAACTAAGCGATATTCAAAGACATACATTAGTTAATGAGAATCAGCTGTTGCTAGAACAGGCTTGCATGAAGAACTGTGCAGAACATATAGCATTTGAGGTAAAACCATGGGAAAAAAAACAAACACTAGTAGCAGTTATTTTAAAATCTTAAGGATAGAAACCACAGTGTTAAGTATGCTTTAAAACAGGAAGGACTGAAAATTGGTGAATAACTAATAAACACACTGAAGAACAGCTGGAGGAAAAATAAAAGACAGTGAAACTATGCTCAGGCTGCTGAAATCAAGACAGAAATCTCATGACTGAGCTAATTATCTAGAATAAGTGCTGTGGTATGAGAATCTTCCACTGAATTCTATTCAGAAGTCAAGATTATCTGCTGAATGGTAGCAGCTGACAATGAATTATTTTCCTGAATTCTTCAGCATCATGTTCAAATAGAATTGAGTGATCATTTACAGTGTTTCCTTGTTGAAGAAAGTCCCAAATGGGAAGAATCTGTGGGTATAGAAACTATGCTGCTCTAAATAGGAAGTGCTTTAATGTAATGCTATGCCTCCTACTTGAAAGTCTTAGCTAACAGCAACATGGAAGAATACCTGTTGCACTGGGAAAAAATTACATCCATAATAATCTGATGCAGATAATCCAGATACTTTCTAAAGATTTGTTTGAGGAATCTATTTACTTACTAAATGTTCCCTGTAATTTTCAGTTCATCTAAGCAGCAGTTGATGGCATGCTGAAGATAGAAGATAATGTTGTTGAGATAGGGGGTTTTAAATTTAACAAGGGCTCAGAGAATAACTCTATTCAGAATAGCTGTTGGGACAATATGTGATTAACGTTTGCCGTGCTTGCGAAGACAGGATGAGAGGATCAAAGCTGTGATGATAAGGGGAGGAACTGCTAGCCCAAATGAGAGGAAAGAATGCAACACCTGCAAGGCCACGGAGATAGGGAGGGCTGCTTGGGCCTCAAGCAGGCCCCAAACAAGCTGGGCAGCATCCTGATTCTTTGGACTGAGACCAAGAGACCAGGAAGTGAGAAGCTCAACTCCGATGANTCACAAAAAAAATTACTGGTCATTTACAACCTATATTCAAAAGTTCTTGAAAAGAGAAAATCCTTATTTTATTGCTTGTGAGAGAAATAGTATTGATTTGCATGTACTGGTTTTCCACTGGAGTCAGTAAGAGATACAGTTAACTGAGAGAGCATCACACTTAAGAATGTAACAAAGCATAACAACTTTGCCAAAGATGCTAAAAACCAAAGAGGAACCTATTCAGGATTGTGTTTTGTCTTTTGTTCTTTCTGTCCGTCAAAAATGCATTTTATTAACAGAAAATAAATTGAGGACAATCATTACTCTCTTACATAAAGTGGATGCAATCATTCTGAGTGAAATGAACAGATCTTCAAGATTCAGACAGCAATTTTCCTGATTCTGAGCAAATGCACGAGACAAACATGCAAAGGAAGTCCTAAGAACTCCTGTAAATATTTTCAGACAAGTTTGAACCAACCAAAACCAAAACAAAACCCCAGAAATTTGTTAATAAATTATTTTCTCCAGACATTTCTCAAAATCTGGTCGTCAAAAAACCCTTGACAAACAGAACACTAATGAAGTATTCCAAATCATTAATCTGAAAATTGATAGCATGTTTAAACTCTAAATAACAAGAAGTCCATCTAAAAACAAAGAAATAACTACGGAAAGTTACTTTAAAAGTGAAAAGCAGACATTTTTTAAATGCAGTAGCCTATAATTTTGTACACTGCCAAAGAATATGGAACATTCATTTGGTTTATTTTACAAAGTTAAGGACAAAGGTGAATTATGCTTCCTTGCAGGTGTCTCAGATAAACTGTTAAACTTTGGGGTGAATAGCTGAAAGTAAACAGGAATTTACATCCTTTCTTCTCATCAGAAAGAAAAGTTACAAAAATTGTGCAGGCATTAAGCCAATCAGAACTGTGAAAAAGGATACTACCTGATAGCTTGGGGGTGTGCTAATATCCAGCATTTCAGATTGAAATTGAGTCTTGGGGTGCATAGAAAAGTTTAAACCTATTTCATTAGGGTTCTTATGAGCTTATAATTTGGAAACAATACTTTTAAGGAATGGGGAAGAAGAAGTTTACTGAAGGTCTGTGATGCTGAAAAATGTGATTAATGAGATCATGAAAACAATGCAAAAATTCCTCAAAATCCAGAATTAAACCTAAACACCTAAAGGACATATCATAGGATGTTCTCTTAAAGATGATCAGCAGGGGACTCTTGTATAAATTTATTCCTAAGAAAATTTCTAGAAGTCTATTTTCTGTTTTCACAGGGTTAAGGTATTTCAGAGAAATACAGCAGTTGGGCTGTTTGTTCCTCTATGCAAAAACCAAACTTAATTTCACAGTTCTCCAGTCAGCATGAATGCTTGAGTTTGAAGAAGCAGTGGGAAAGCAGTGGGAATATTTTCTTGTCTTGGTGGTATGCAAGATGGATGCAGGGATCTTCAGTTATTCTCCAGATGACAGTAAATGATGGAAAAGACTTGCCTCTCTTCTAATTTCCAGCTTAAGGAATGAATGTGTGCAGCATAGTGAAAAACAAGCTTCATCCTTTTGGAGTGTTATAGCCTCCTAAAATCTCTCCTTCCTACTGAAATCAAGAACAGAGAAGGGCTGCATATGAGATGAATACATTTTAACTGTTCCTTATATAGGACTTGGAGAAGTTAGCATAATTTTGATGAAAGGTTACTTCAAGTCTGTCACTCAAATAATACAAAATCATTTTGGCTAGTAAACTCTGTTCAGTCATGCATGAAGTAATCCAAATAATCAAGTTGGAGGGGGGGGTGTTTGTCTGTTTGTTTGGAGGTGGTGGGGGACACACAATAAGGAATGGTTCATTGAATTGGCGTAAAGGAGGTTTTGGTTGTGCCTTCTACGCTGCAGCCATTCCTGTCCCTTAGTTTGCAATCTAAACCGTGAGAAAGGGAAGTGCAAATAAGACAAAAAACAGAAACAAAAAGAAGGTCTCTATTCCATTTCAACTTAACCAATTGGACTAGGAAGTTGGGTTTATGTTCCTACTATGATTAGGAATAAGGTAAATACTTTTTAAAAAGGACAGGATTATTTTTTTTTTTCCTTCCCTTTATTTGTCTCTCCAGGGGAACGCTGGTAGGGACTGGAGCACTGCAAATGCCAGGGTATAAAAAGCTCTGCCTGAGCCTAACAATAACTCTGCTGCCACTGTCACAGAGCAGAGCGGAGGCAAGAAAATACTGTAACATTATTTGTCATGCTTGTCAGGGGAAACAATTTTCTACCTAGAATATTGTTAGGAGAAATGTGTATCAGTTGATTAGGTCAATTTTCTTGAGCTTGATATAAACAGCTTTGTGGTATCTGTTCAAGCTAGAAAAGTTCTTCTTGCCTTCAGCAGTTACATTATTTCAGACTTACCAAATAATATGCTCATACTGTGTCACCCAAATACAGCTGGAGCTGATCTGATATGAGGATCAAGACAGCAAATTAAAATACTTAATGAGATAGCTTAGGTAAATGACACTTGATGCTTCCTCTGCTTCCTCCAGCTGTTGCTGTTGAAACATTGAACACAAATGAGGGATTTGGGAGGTGATTCAGGATTTTTGGAGGCTTCTCTTGACGATGGTGCCTCCATGAAATGGGTAAGATCAGGTAAAGAGAGAGAAAAAAAATAAAAGGCAGCAAAAAAAGAGTGAAGGTGATGCTCACAAAGCAAGTTAGGAAGCAGGTGAAACAAAATATCTTCAATAATGATGTAGATGAAAAGATTGCAGTGGACTTCATCAGCAAGAAACAGTAATAAGTCACTCAAATGTTTCATGCAGTGGAAAAAAGTATCTCTTCTTGATATAATCAAAGAAGAAAACCAGGAGTAAAGAAAGAAGTCAAAAAGATCTTAAGCTCCCTTCCCCCCTTTCCAGACCCCCACCCCACAAAAAAAAAAAAAACACACACAAAAAAAAAAAAAACAACAAAAAAACCACCACCACCAACAAAAAACAACCAACAGAAAACGAAAACCAAAAACATATGTAAGATAAGAGGCTTCATTAGAATGGAAGTGAAGGAACGGCGAGACTAAAAAACAGAAAAGGGAAATGACAGTAAAACCCTCATGAGGCTCAGAATTTATTACAGCTTCTGCAGTTGCAGAAGGAAAAGACTCGCACAGGGGCTTGATCAGTTAAGAGGACCAAAAGGAAATTCATTATCAATGAGACTAGAAGCTCAAAAATGGGGAGGGGAAGAGAATAAAAAGATAGGAAAAGGATGAAAACAGGGTAAAAAGACAGTTTAGAGGGGAGAAAGGGGCTGCTCTTTGTCCAACAAAAATGTGCTGAAAGTAACCTGAAGACTCATGAGTTACCACTGATGGATTTTCCCCCATGACCTGCATATTGTGTATTAAACACTTGATGCTATTTAAGTCTTTCATGAGATTGTGTAGCTGAACCTATGGAGAAGAGACATAAATCCATGTCACGCTGACACTTCAGTGTTTTTCATGCATGGTAACCCACAAAACCAGGAAAACGGTTTGTAGCATTTGCCTTCTACTGTTGAGGAAATCTCAAGAAAAAACTTTGCTGTAGACTATAACATGCAAATGTGTAAATATCAGTAAAAGGTACATCTATGTATCTATGGAAACTTGTTACTTACTGTTACAAGTTTCTGCACAATTTCCTTTATATATTATTTTGCCACTGTGTGTTGATATTAAGACAAAAGCTGGTGACAAAGAATAAGGTTTAATGAGACTTAGTGAAGTTTATAAAGTGATTTTGGTGAAGAACACCTATGCCTCCACATTAAGAGCTGTCCCAATCACCAACACTACCTGTAAGAAAGAATAAAAAGATTCTCAGAGAGCTAATAGCTAACAGACAAGATAAATGACTGTTTTAGTCTTGTGTTAAAAGGAAAATTGAACAAGCAAAGCAAGTGGCACTTTATTAATTAGATTTTAAAGATATTTATGTCAGTGTAACTCAAAGCAGGATCTGTATCTCATACATGTTTTTCTTTTCTGAACATTCTTGGCAGTTCTTTCATGGCACTGAAATGTGCATAAAATGCTGCTCTGTACTACAAAACCAATTCACCCTTTGTATTTTACTACGGTCTAACCTGGCTATCTTATTTATTGCATATTTGTAGAGAGGCCCCTATTTGAACTTACGCTGATTTAAAAGAAAAATAACACTAATTAAATGACATGATCCTAAAATTCCCAGTCAACTTCAAAAGACTCCCATAGTGTCATTCTTGACACATAGCAAAATAATAATGTTTTTCACCTCATGAAAAAGGTGGAAAGGCATTCTAATTTTAAATTCAGGGTACTGAGAAGGATTTATTGCTCATCACTATGCTGCTATTTAGAATACAATTTGACAGCCTGGTCACCTCACCTGATTTTGGGCGATTGCAATGTGGAGGTCTTTATGTAAGCTAGTTACCAGTCTATACTGATCTGCTTCTTACCTTTGTTAGAAGTCTGCTTTAGGGTAAGAAGAATTCTGCTTGTTTCTCTTTTGATGAAAGTGATTAGCTCAGCTTAGATCAGATGTAGGTGTTTACACTGGAGACATCTACAAGCTGTCACCACCATCCTCAGAATTTGCTAAAAATATGAGGTGTCAAGAGCCTTGAGGGCACCAAAGAGCCTCAGTAGCCCTGTTCAGCCTGCCCACGGACCAGGGTTCCCATTTCAGTTCAGACTGAGAGCATCATCCCCTGCCCAGCTGGGGATGCAGGAGTGCCAGTTCCCAGCCCTGTCTCTGGATGGCCCGAGGTTGTATCCTTTCTTCCAGCTCTGTCTGTGCTCTCACCTCCTCCTGCTCCTCACTGGATTCCCTGGGTGAATTGAACCTGACCTTGAACCTGAATCACCGTTTTGCCTAGACTGGGATTGTTGGTGGACAAGCTCTGCTTGTTCTGCTTGGGTGCTAGAAGATGTTGCCTTGTCACTAAAGGCACTGCCAGTGTTGGGGTCATTTACAGTTCTGTTGGAGTCACTTTTAGAGTGAAGTGTCATCCCAAGTCAGAGAGTTGAACTTCTGGTCTTTCTAGCATTCTCTAGTCCATCTTTAATTTTGCTTTCTAAGATCAAATATCTATCTCCAAAGTGCTGCTGCTTATGAAAGATCCCACAGTGTTCACAGATGGTCGATTAAACATCTCCTCCTATCAAGTACATGTAAGACCCACATATTTAACTGACGTGGCCAGAAAGTACAGAGACATTTGCCTTCTTTGTTCATATAAGTTACTTTTGTATAAGTTTTTAATGAGTCTCACTGATCTGTAATGATCATACAATGCCGCTTGAAATATAGTCACTGGCTACAGTACATCTGCATTGACCTTGCTTACACGATGCCTGTCTTTCTCATATTAATGCATGTAGTTTCCTCTGTTCCAGCTGTAGCAAATAAGAACAAAAGCCCATTTCAGATATTTCAAACAAATTTTCTTTTTGTCATGTAATTCATCCCCCTGCCACTGGACAATTGTTCCCTACAATGTATTTTTTAAGAGCTCTGTTGAGAGATGGTGTCTTCTATTGTAACTTTTGTGATTCTATCATTCATTTCCTTTATTGCAGAAGACAAGGACATTTTATTGGCACACTCTTACTGTTTTATTTACTAACTTTTTCAAATACAGATCCTTCACAAACTTTTGCTAGAGTTCAATTAAAGATTTCAGTTCAGATTATTGTTTCAGAGTTCATCTGGGTTGCCCCATCCTTCAATTATCTGTTGTACTGTCTACCCTGAATTCCATTTCTAATTGTTTAAGCAAGGATCTACGTATGCTCCTTAAATCCCATGAAATCTCCTGCTTCAAACAATTTGAGAAAAAAAAATTAGTAAATTATTTATTCAGCTATCTGTACTGCAACTTAATAAAACAGTTAATAAAAATTGTTTTTTTTCTACACTGATACTGATGGATATGCCTTAAGTGATTCATTTAATGTTGTCTCAAGGTCTATAGGATGAAGAAAACTGAATCAAGTTTTACCAAGTCTAAGACAAGTGTCCTGTTCACTGGACAACTCTACCTTGTAGAAAAATCAGTGTTTTGCGTTCAGATCTTACCTCCCTGAAGATTACACTCACATCTGCTTAGCAATATCCTCTACCTCTAAACATAAATTCCTCAGTTATTCTGCATCCCATCACTGAAATCTTGTTGCCTTTTCTTCTCCTGACATATACATGGGTATGTATACATGACATCCTACCTAGTATACCCAGTTAAGTCCAGGTGTTTTTGAACCATGCGGTGCGTGGACCTGGGTGCAGTATTTGAACAAAGCCCTTCCCACCTCTTGGGTCTGCTGGAGAGACTCAGCAGCATAGACATCAGGTGGTAGAGACAATGCTTGTTCTCTCTGGTCTGATCTATTTTTAACTAACTACATAGTTCAGTGTAGTAATTCCAGCATGCCTCAAAGTATCTTTGAAGAGGGCATTTATGTCACAAATTTAATCCAACCTTCATTATCGAGAGGGCTTTAAACTAGGTTCAAAGGGGGAAGGGGGAATTACCAGGCCCATTACAGACAAACGCAGGGGTGGCACACTGAAGGTAAGAGGGGATTCGACAGCTCAGCTCAAGTGNTTCTAGCTTTGGTCTTACGCTCACTAGCTCTGCTAGGATGAATTCTTTCAGATGATATTTAGGTTTTTAGCTAATTCCAAGCTGTTATGGCAAAACTTCACTCTAACAGCACAATTCAAACAATCTTCACTTCTGTGAAACATATGTTTCTCCTCATACTTAACGCATAAGCTCATGTCTTTATGGCATACATACAAATAGTCCTAACCGATGAAACCGATTTTCTCTGGGATTAAAATAAGAAGTTTCATTTATCTTTGGCTTTCTTCTAAGTTGCTTTTTGAAAACTGACCTGAACACTCATGGGCTACAGTTGTTTCTGAATCATAAAGGCATATGCTCTTAGAGCCTCTGTCTACAGCTGAAAATTGGCTTTAGTAGCAATTCCATTGTGTTCAGAATCCAAAAATTATTGTCAACTATAAATACTACAAGCAAACTAACACTCAGTAATATAGAATTGTCAGAATCATCCTCTACAACTGTAACTCATAACTTTAAACTTTTATATAATACTTCTGAATCAAAATAAAGTTTGTGGATTAGGCTTCGAGAAATCAGACAATAAAAACATGATATTGTATAATCCACCTGATGCACGTAAAAAATGAGAGGAGCTTTCATATAAGAAGTATTTTTTTAGCTTATAAATTAGGTATGCTGAACAAAACAGAGAAAGAAATGCTACAGCAAATTCAATTTTTGTATAAATGCCTTAATATCCACAGTTTACATACTGTAGGCAGGAATTACATTTCCCCTTAATACAACTTAACCATGTCTAGGACAAAAAAAGTAACAGCTGATTAAAAGCAAACAGCAATGTAGTTGCAACAAATCCCTATTTGCTAGGCTGACTGTTGGTAGATAATTTGAGAGATGAAGAAATGAAGAAAGTTCCTGAAAGTGACTCCATGACCAGCTGTAGGAAAAAGAATGGACCTAGACCACTGATAGTGGGACTAAAGGATTTGTAGTTCTAAGACACAGTGGCTATGAGGAACTAATGAGTCCTGATTTTAATGTTTTCCACAGCATTCTAGAATTAGAGAAAAATATATTCAAAAGAAACTTCACAGTGTTGAGACACCATTTTTAGAGAAAAAATAATTAATCAGTCAGGTAGATTTATTTACTTACAATGTCTTGTTTAGCATTTCTGCCTCATACTTTTGGAGTGCTAGACTCAAAATTTATACTTTGCTATTCCCTCTCTCTAATTAACTTTGCGTATATTCTTCATGGTAGTGTTTTAGCAGCTTCACCAAACAATTAATAGTGCTGGCTTTTGGAAGATATAAAGTATTTAGAGTCTGAAATTGGGGGTAGGGAGGGTGCTTCGTCTGTTCAGGAAAAAAAAAGAAAAAGGTGTCAATGAATTCAAGCCTTCCAAAATGACAATTCTGTAAGGAAGGGATAGAGCAGAGAATTCCATTTGGTTTAGAATCAGCAGCAGCACAGTAGGTTGCTCGGCACATTGGTCAAGGATACAAACTGATGCTAAGGTACCTATTAGGTTTGTGGGATTGAGATTCAACCTCCATTTATTGAACAGGATCATATGGATGGATCAGAGCTATGGATTGAAAATCTGCTTGTACAACATCCTACAGTATTAAAGAGACCACAGATAATATAATTTATCTTGAAGATTCTACTGAGTCCTGAAGACTCTACTCTTCTCACTGAGAAATTGAAATGGTTGACAAGGTTGCTCCTGTGCTATAATACCATTCAAAAATTAATGTACAACAGACAGGTAACAGGTTGCAAATGAAAAATGAGCACACACTTGGTAATGACAAAATTATCTTGTGGATGACTAACATTTCCTGATGCTAAAAGAGTCAGCCTTTCTTTATTGAACCAGTGCTAATTCTGAATGCTAAAGTATCATGATCTTCACACAGTTTTTATGGTCTTGTTGCTTCTAATGTCAAGACTGCACTATGATTTCTAACTTCCCCCTCTTACTATGAACTGTAGAAGCCTATTTTACTTTAAAATGCCAGTGCTGAAGAGGAGTGAGTGACTGAGTGAGTCTCACAAATGTTTGCCTTAGAGTCTCACATCTAGGACACCCTGGAGTCAATAAAAAGAAATGTATTATATTTATTATTCTGTTGAATATGACTGCACTGCAGCTGAAGAAGTGTTTTCAATAAATTTTTGGGTAAAATTTTGAATAAATTTGAAAAATGTCACAATCTGTAGGAACTTTTTCTACACTAGTTCATGGACTTTGCATTTCTACTAAGAGGTCATCAAAAGAACTATGACAAAACAGTACCAGTGAAATGCAGTCTCTTTCAAAAGGCTTTTACACAAATCCATCTACAAACCTTCCCTTCTAAGAACAACAAAACAAGAAACAAATTTTAAAAGCTGAATTTTTTTTCTTCCTTCTTGTTTTAGGAAACTCTTCATGTCTTAACAAAAGATACTTGAAAAATGTAATGCATTATGTGTCCTCTAATAGTTTGAGGCCACATAGAAAGCTCTGAAATCAACAGAATGGTCACTGTTTGTACTGGGATGTGAGCTTTTCTTAGCCTTGGGACATTTACACTGATTATTAAATATTTCAGGGTTGTGTTGTCTGTCCAAAGTACTGATCAGGACTTACAATCAGAAGCAGCTATATGATACAGAGTGCACATCATCCAAGATGCACACTGGCCTCCAGCATAATATTGCCCAAGTGCACCCACCCTGTGAGCATCCACTGTTTTCTTCCATAATGATTTTTTCTGCCTTTCACGGCCCAGTCTTTTATGGCATACTGAAAAGTCATCTTACTCTTGACAATCATGTTTACAGGGAATTTCTCTAACAAACAAATACTTTGCTTTATTTTCTAGGAGTAATAGGATGTTAGAGGCTGTGGTATGCAGAATACTCTATGTGGGTTGTGCATGCATTAACTACTTCCCTTTAAGAACATTGCCTAAGACAACATATGCCATTCGAATCTGATTTTAAAATTAGTATGAATCAGCACTATGCTCTGAATGTAACATGCAGCATCCTGCAGGCACAAATCCGCACTGAACTAAAGATATTTTTGGAACTGTAAAGCTCCAGAAATTGTTAAAGACCCACTTTTCATATTACTTGTTAAGCTGAAATTAATTTTTGAAAGCTGAAGTGCATTTTTATCTACTCTTTTATGTAGTTGTTGTACTTATATGTGTTTTGACTACTGCTAACTTTATAAACAGATAAAAAACAGTTGTTCTAACTCAGATACTTTTTTCTATTTAAGTGCTAGCTGTGGAGTGTACAGAAAAAAATCCGTAAAGTTTTTCTTTTGTACTGTCACAAGTCAATGACACAATACCTGACAGCAAGCCATTCAAGCTGAAGTTTAAATAATACTGAATTAGCTACTTTAAATGTCTTTGCCTTTATATGATCAATGAAACCTGTCAACCTTTCTCTGTTCACTAAGAACATTACTAATTTAGGTCAGGATATAGTATATTCAATAGATGAGTATGTTATGGTTGCTGGTTTTATACAATAAAAAAGCACTATGATATGATCACTGAAAGCCTGTGTGTATAATGTCAGTGTCAAACGACATTTACCACGGTCTTTCACTGGAGGAATGGCTCTCTGAAACAAAAGTGTTCCTACATCAATTTTACTATGACTAAAGAAGTCTATTCATTCTAGCTAGAAAGTAAAAATATTTGTGACAGTTCAAATGTCTATCTTCTCTTTCTTATCCTTTCCCATCTTTTCTGAGGAAAGATATGAGGTTGGTATGATAAGATTTGATCAAAACAAGATATTTCTTTGTAAGAAAACAAAATGTTTCATTGACAGCAGTTATAGTCGCATGGTAGTATTATCTCCCCCTTTGGAGACGCTGTGTAAAAGAAGAAAGTCCTGGATCAAACTTCCATTACATTTACCTTCCTTTGTATTGTTAAGCAATGAAAGCAAGTAACTATAACTGTTGGCATTCTCAGGGTCAATGTGAATCCTTACTAATCTGTAATAGCATCCTCTAAGTCTTTTGTTCACCACAGAGAAAGCAAGTAAACCATAAATGGGAAAAGCTCCTCAGGGAAACAAGCAAAAAACTAGGAAAAAGCTAGGCAAGGGTATGGGTTCTGCCAGTGGGTCTACTGGGTATGACAAGCATGTCCCACAGCTTACATAGGAAGCTACCATAGCATTAATTCACCATATGGCAAAGAACACAATGAAAAAAATTGCTCTCCTATTACGAAGAAGGTAATGAGAAAGATGGTGGAAACTCACTTAGGAGACTTCAGGGAATGTGTGAATTTAAATTTCTTTCTTATATTAAGAAAGTAGAAGCAATATTAAGAGATATCTTTAAAATACCAAATATTTAGAGGTATATCCAATACTTTCCAGTTCAGAGAAAGCAGAAGTGTTAACTTACTTTGTGGACATCTGAATGATTATGTTTATGAAATGCTCTAAGAGGACTGAACAAGAAAGGCCTGGCATTTTCACATAAAAGTATATTGTCACCACTTACTTACACTCCAAAATATCTCTCACATACAAATTAATGCATTTCCATTTACTAGTGACAACCACCAGCCTCACCTACCCTCGCATTGAGAACTTGACAGTAGAAGTTTTAAGCTGGTTCTATAGAGCTTGATAGAGGTTTCCCAGCTTTTGCTACCTGCCTAGGCTCCATCTCCTGCACTCTCTCTCTCTCAGGACAACATTGTGATCACAAGTTAGCATTCTTTAAGCATATGAATTCAGCTTACAGTTTTTAACTATTAAGACTCAATGTGCTATTACAAAAAATAAAGCTAAGAATGGCACTGTAAATAATGCAAAGCCTCTTAATTAATAATGTCACCCTTATTAGTCCTTAAAGCATATATACTATAGTCCTTCTGAGAGGTAAGGAAAAGTGCAAGGTATTCCTCTTCTTACTTTCATTTCTTCAGAAACAGTTCTTATTTTAATTCCTTTTCAAACGCTGTACCTTTCCAAACCAGAAGTTGCTACAAAATGGCCCTTCTGAGCAGATTTTCCATGCTTTGTCCTCTCTTTATTATGATTCCAATGTCTTTACTCAAAATAAACCTGGAGGAACTTCTTAAAAATGACTGACTATTCTGCAAAACAGAAAATATTCATATCTCATTCTCTTTTTTTTTGTTTCTACTTGTAACAGCTGAAACTGCAGAAAAAGCTGAAGATCCTGTCATCCCTAGCCAAAGAACAAAACAAGTCCCATGGAATACTGTAGACAGCTGGATGCTGGAGGACATTGCAACAGCCAGGAATCAGAATAGCTATGAATTCCATGATAATATAGAAAGACACCCTGGTTGGTGAATTTGACTGGACCATTTTCAGTAATTGCAGTAGATCACAACATCCAAGAACCTCAGAACGAACACTGATTGAAATGTATCCTATTTGTTAAGTGAGGCAAAGTGGAAAATTTCTATGTAAAGTTTTTCAGTGAACTTCTACTGTCTTACAAATAATTATATTTGCATGATAATCTAGTTTGGTTCTATTGTCTACTGTGCTTCAATTTAGCTTGCCATAACAAGTCTCTTTTTCTTTTGTGTATTGAATGACATTTTCCACTGAATAATGAAATCCATTTTGAAATAGAAAAGTCACTGTAGGATTTATCAGAAACATTAGAATATTTTTATTAGTAGTATCAAAATACTGTGAAGATTATTGTTTCCTTATAGTACAGACTGTATTGCATTACATTTTTCAATGTTTGTTATACAGGATTACAATATATTTCCTCCTTATCAAATGAAAACTTTGCAGACAGTCAGCAGAGTCTGAAAGATGCAGTAGTTCCATTCAAAACTCTAGATTTGCTCTGTATCTGATAAATTCTCTCATTATAATTAAGTTGTTATAGCAATACATTTTTAATAGTACCAGTTGATACACCAATAATGTTCTGTTTAGTACTCAGTTATGCTAAATTATAACTTAAGCAAATACCAAGTTCTGGTCTTGCATTAGCAGAAGAACATGTGATTAGACTTAAAACAGGCCAAAGCATAATCTGACATACACAATTAGCAGAAAGCAACATAAAATTTAGGGTGGCTCAGCTCAAAAAAAGTAGAGGCAGATCCTACACCTGCTTCTTTAAAATGTAAATGTTTAATGATTAAAAAAAACTTAATTATTACACCTTACTAGGCAATAAGGAAAGTTTTGGCTTTTTTCCAAAAGTGTTGCTTTTGTGTATCAGTACTTAAATGGTAGGCTAGGCAGCCTTGATAATGGGAAATCACGGTACTTTGCTGATGTTCTTTTAGCATGTCTTCCTCTCTGTATTTTTAACAGATAAATTAAATTACACATATTTTTAAGGTTGCAAAATAACAGGAAACCATCCTCCAAGGACTAGCACTGTATGTCTTGGCTGTTTCCAAGGTGCTGTTAACAAGTGTCAGCATGCACAAGTCTGTGAGAGTGAGATATGAATCATGAGCAAAGAAAATTGCTCGGTATTTCATTCCTTTTTTAATTCAGAATGTGAAGAATAATGTGCATTATTTGTTAGTATCAGGAAAACTGTGAGTCAAAGAGAGATTAAGAAAGAAATGGTGTTAGCCAAAACTTTTATGTGGCTTAGAAAGAGGGGGAAAGTAGAAGAAAGAGAGATTATTTTCCTCATGTCTCTAGAAAGGATAAGGCTTAAATTTTGAAGTGTTGGTTGAGAAGAGGATTGTGTAGCACATATACTCCTTCAAAGTGCTGAAGAAGGGGAAAGTATATTGTGAATGCAATAACTGATCTAACTAATATTTCTGAATGAAGATGTGTATTGATTTGGTTATGAGTAATGCTAAGCCTCTAAATATATAAATGTAAAATGGTAATTGTTCACGCTGAAGTTTACGAGCTTCCCTGAATTAAGTGAGAAACAGACCTGCTTAAGTCACTCCATAAGCTTGCATGCAAGGGAAAGGTGTGCAAGTATGATAAATGTAACATGCATTAAATTTATCTGTTTCATATATATAGCCAAGAGTCAAAAATTAAACCAAGGAAAGGTTTTTCAGACTGAAGTACAGTGGCAATATAACATCAAAGATGAGGTTACTAAAGGAACTGTGGAGTGACGGAGGCAACAGGGGACCAAATGGCTAAGCAGAACTTTTGTTTCCCTCTCACTTCCTGGTATATGCATTTTTCCTTAAGATCAAAGCTAATCCTACACTTTGAACATCTAGGAAAAAATGTGGAAGATGCAAGCTGAAGCTGACATCATACAAACTAAGACTTCCCAGAAAATAAATATAGTAAGAAATACAAGAATATATGAATAAGTAAGTGCATATATGCAATATATGCATTTTTACCCTTTATTTAGAATGGATTGTACTTTAGTTCAAAAATAAATAACATTTTCCTTAACAGGTGTAAGCTTTCTCTTCTATTAATTTCTTGCCACTGCCGCTTTGTTTTTCAAAAAGTGTATCATTAGAATTAAGAGAAATTACACATTTAATGTAAGCAGTCTATAATGTAGTCTCAGTTGGGCAATTGTGTCCTTCTAATAAGGGCCCGTCACCAGAGCAGTGCCGAAGGTGCTCAATATGGCTGGGGTTATTAAATATTTCACAATATCATGATTTCTTCTGCTAAGCCTCAGGTCTAGTGGGAGGCAGAGCTGGTCAGCATTTGGCCCATACGTACAGGCATAATCTGCAGGTGGCATGTTTTTACACAATTCTGAAGCAGCTGTAGTCAACCTAGTTAACTAGCTGGGGTACACAGGTCAAGACCAACAGAAGTCTTTCCTGGTCTAAAAGATCATTTACAGTACACAGAAAGAGACAACTGTTCCTTCACATTTTTTACAAGAAATTCCTGATTATTTTTTTTAGATAAAGAATATTACCTCTTCAAGACTATCTTTAAGAATATTAAGTATCTGCTTCTGGTGGTCCTCTGTGAATTAAGTGCTTTTTGTCAGACTAAAGTCATTAGCAAGGTGCATCTAAAAGATGAGAGATCCTACAGTCTTTCCTGGATACTGGAAAATGTGTTTGTTCATGCAGGATTGTGTACTTATTTAGGCCATAAAATGTGTTAGACATGGAATATATGTAGAGTTAGGAATAGGGATCAGTCTATAACCAAAGCCTGAAGACTTACAGCCTTGTAACTGATGATAGTAGCATGCTGAGGTTAAGTGAAATTTGCACAATTTTCCAACTTTAATGAACATGGCTTTATTCACTTTCTTGGATGTATTCCTAAGTATAGGGAATGAGCTGTTGCTATAGGATACTTCTAATTTAGTTATTTGCTGCCAGGCAAAAGCTCTGCAACATTTTCAGTGAAATGTTTGAAATAATTGTTTCTCCGGAAAACAAAACAAAACAAAACAAAACAAAACAAAACAAAACAAAACAAAA
>VZTO01018804.1:60069-81832 GCA_013400615.1 Syrrhaptes paradoxus
GAAGCTGGGGGAAGAAGAAGTAAGGGCAGGATGTTCAGGGTTACAGCATTTGTCTTCCCAAGTAACTGCTACACATGATGGAGCCCTGCTTTCCTGGAGATGGCTGAACAACCTGCCTGCTGATGGAAAATAGTGAATGAATTCCTTGTTTGGCTTTGCTTGTGCACAATTTTTTTGCTTTACCTATTAAACATCTCTATCTCAACACATGAGTTTTCTCACTTTTACCCTTCTGATTCTTTCCTCCATCCCAGTGTGGGGGAGTGAGCAAGCAGCTGCGTGGTGCTTAAGAACGGCTGGGTTTAAACCATGACAACCTTCCATGCAAAAAATCAGCTCAGTGTTATGAAAATGTTATTTCCAGGTTCTGAGTGGACTTTCTCTTTTAATTGTCTTGGAGAAAGAACAAAGGGAGAATCACAATCTACATTGCTGCCCCTCAAGTAAATACAATAGACTAGTCCCTCATCCTTGCTCCCCTTCAGTTCCTATTAAACAACCTTTCAGTGAATAACAAAGCTGACTCCTTCCTCAGACTTAGGGATACTTAATCTTTCAAAGCTGTATGTTCGAGAAAAACATCTCTGCCTGCCTGGAACTCTGCCTACTTCTCTTCTCATCATGACACAGAATAATTTCATCCAACCTCAGATACAAAATGGTACTAGATAACCACATCTTATGAATGCTTGTTTATTCCTTATGATTATTTATCAAATACAAGATATATAGTTAAAGTAGTAGTAAATAAATGTTATATGCTGTATTTTCCCTTTTCCTAGTTTACAGTCCAAGACAGGTAGAAAGTCATCCTACAGATGACCAAGAAGACAAAGTTTCCAACCCATTTTAAGTTTGCACATATACACCTTTCCAGAGGTACTTAAGACAAAAAATGCTACACCAAAGCTTGTCTTGGATCATCATTTTGAAGCTGTAACACAAGTCACCACTTTGAGTGCCACTTGAGATGAAACAAATGTGTCTTTGACTTACTCAGCACAGAGACTTTTATATAAAGGGAAATATGCTTTGGTTAATGTGGAAGTTGCTACCAGAAACAGCGAGCTCTTAGTTAAAAAGGAGCAAATCAGTCAGAAATGCTTTTCTCTTTGGCCTACAAAGTGGAATTATATTGTTCATAAAAAGCATAAAGAGGGACTCTATAATACTGTATTCATTTATTGGATAATTATGACTTGGTGATTTTCCTATACTTTGTTATCTCAATTATAAAAATGGACAGGCTGACATCATATTGTGTTGTTATTCAGCAAGACATCCTATTACCTGTACATGTATAGGAAGATGTAACAGTCAACCTTGACTAATTCATCCCGTAACACAGACTCTCTCTCAAGCAAGTTTAAAAACAATAGTTTCATATACCATGGATCTTGGTATTGTACTGATATGTAACATTAATTCATAGCAACAAATTAGTGTCAAACAGTAAAATGGTGAATAGGTGTGTTCTAGCAAAAAGAAAAGTGAAAAAGAAGGGAAAAGGCTAGATGTTTTAAACAATTTATTTGTTACTATAGCCCAAGGCTTTTTCCTGATTCTTTTCAATCTGCAATAAAAATTATATTAAATATTTAAAATGTGAACAGGCAAGTTTACTTACTGTTTCCTGGATGCCAGCGCACTGCATTTAAATATGCATTACAGTAATGGAAGAGAAATTCATGCTTGGATCGGGTAACTTTTCCTTGAAGTAAGGGCATCAGATCATGTCCATCAATAATTCTGAGTAAGAAGGCATTTCAAAATCAGAAGAATAACCCAAACCTCACTTTACTGAGAGGATATTATAACTTGGCATTTCCACTACTTAAAAAAATAAATCTGAATGGCCACCTCCAGTTGGAGTCAGCTGTCAGGTAAGAAATTACATCTGCATTTTTGACCTGGTGTGAATCATAAATTTTACAGTAAGTTTTATAGGAAATTACTTTTTATTAATATACAGGTCAGTAGGTAACTCTTTTTTGCTCACTTTGAGCAACATCTCACAAACTGTTTTTAAAACTTTTAAAAGTTTACAAATGTCTATGTTCATTTTCATTACCCTTTTCACATCAGTGTAACTACTACAAGACTGGTCACTAATTTCACTTTTTTAAGCTATGAGCTTCGTATGACTAAGAAACTCTTGGCAAAGATTGCATGCAACAGTAGCATTCAGAGCAGGACTCTTCTCAAAGGATGGGCAGGAAAACATCCTGGAATTCCTAAACCTATGTCAAATAACTCTCCTTTTGAGGTGCATTCCTGTCTTTGGGGGTCTGTGGAACTAGAATCTTTCCCACTTTCAGTTTGCTTTCCCACTTTCAGTGTTTTCTTGCCCGTGTAATGCACTCTTGTCTCACTCCTGAAGGCTTGCTCACTGTCAAGCTGAGAGCAAGACAGATGTCTTTCTATTGTACACTTTCTGTTCTATAGCTGGTTGATGGGGAAAAGGGTGTCTCCAGTAATATATCTCCAGTACTCTTGCATTCCCACAACTGTTGGTTTCAGGGAGATATATGAGAATTTTCTTTCTGGTGACTATTTTTTCTTCTTTAACTAGGAGCACCTCCTCCTTTCCTTTTTAACCTGCTCCCTTCCAGTGACTGAATCATAGTCATTTCTCTTATTTCTCAAGAAGAATTCAGTGATAGGAATTCAGCAGCTGAATCAAAAAATGCTTCAAGATAGTCCATGACCTACCATGAAGCAGTATTATGGCATCTAGTCTACACAGAAGAATCAAAGTGGAACAAGTTGCAAGTGGAAGCCATACAAGTATACCGGGATTTCTATCAGAGATCAAAATAAAACATTGGTGCTTAGCCTTCACTCAAGCTATATGAAAACAAAGTGCATGAGATCTGCTCACATTAAGAGCAATCTGAACTGCTTAGGTTCAACAGAGTTACTGCTTGTAGGGGATCTCTCAGGACCAGCCTGACTAATTTTTCATGTCTTACATATGTCCTGCCCTGCCATTTCCTTCAAGCACGCAATGAATCATCATTAGCAGAGTGTCTCTGCTCACCACTGTTTTTTGCCACGTGTATTCCAAATGCTTTGTGCTCAAAAGCTGTTTGTAGATGTGTTCAAAGCACATGCATATCAGCAGATTTCTCCACTTATTGGATTTGGATGG
Organism: Syrrhaptes paradoxus; assembly: GCA_013400615.1. NCBI lineage: Eukaryota > Metazoa > Chordata > Aves > Pterocliformes > Pteroclidae > Syrrhaptes > Syrrhaptes paradoxus. Next base: position 63,221 of record VZTO01018804.1, read on the forward strand.
CAATAGAGTTTAGGTGGAGGCACCTTGCTGCTGAGACTGGGTATCTCCTGAACAAGACAAAGCACAGGGATGTAGGAGTGTCAATAAAGCTTCTTATGAATTTTAGAAGCCCAGTGTGTTTTCTTATCAGGCTGCAAAACTCTGTAAGCAATTACTTTCACTAACTTGGTAGAGAACAAAAAAACTTGTGAGAAAAGCCTTGCTGGCATTTTGATGATTTTTTTATACTCAGCAGGACAAGATTGAGCTCACTAAGTTTAAAATGATTTACAATTGCAGTTCCTTTTTCTACCATGTTCAGTCATGCAGAACAAAGCCTTTTAGATACATTCATTTTTGGTTTTAGTAAATAATTGCAGGCCCAATTTGACAGTATGTTGCTCCTGGTGGTATACTTTTATCTTCTTGGTGCTTGTGTGCTTGGTGCTTTTTCTGCAAATTAAGCTGTATTTACTTACAACGTTTCTGTAAAATACATCAGTATGTCAATATGAAAAGAGAAAACATACTACTGTAAGTAATGACAAAAAAGTGCTTTTAAAAATCTAGTATTTTTTTCTTTTCATTCTCACATCTATCTTAATAGACATCACCAGAATGTATAAAACACTCACAAGACTTTCTTTAAAACATAGAAAACTACAGAGTATACCTGTCAGAGGGTAACTGTGCCTCGGCAAGGTTGGCTATAGTAGGAAATATATCCATGTTACTTGTTGGCTCATCAATATAGGTACCAGCCTGTATCACTCCAGGCCAACGGATAAGCCCTGGCACACGAATACCTCCTTCCCAGTTCATTGATTTTCCACCTGAAAAATGAAAGTTTTGTCTGCTAAGACATCAGTTTCTTCTCAGAAAAATACCTCCCCCCCCCGGATTAAATTTCCAAATATTAAACATTCTGTTTAGCTAGAATCTTTTCATTAAATATATTTATCTTATTTTTAATTTGCTACATTTACATTTTCCACCTGAAATCAGTACCTTTCTCACAGTAAATCTACTAAGATGTACTAGAAAGAGCTTATAAAATGTATTTAGCTTACAAACAAAATTAAATAACAACTGTAGGAGATAAAAAGGCACCTTGTAAGAATCTTCATATCGAATTTGGTCTAGATAGTGTGCCACATAGCTATGTGAAGATATAACGACAAGTAACAAAAAATAAAAATAAATTGAGGTATGCCTAGACGTCTGAGGTATGAACCCAGAGAAGATATATGGTATTTTTAAAAATGGTGCTAATGACTTTAGATAGAAGAAAGCACTAATTTAAGTATGTTACTAAATTCTCCAATTCAATGTGTCAGGAAGAAATCTGCTACAGTGATGGTAGATCTCAGGACGCTGTGAAGACGTTTTCACTTCTAAACCAACACAGTTGCACCAAATGCACTATCAACTGATTGCATTCAACACTACATTGCAGCCGTTTCCTTTTTTTCTACAATACCCGTCACTGGCCAGTCTTCCCAACATCTTTGCTAAAGTGCAATGTGTTTATTCCACAACTACATTTCTACCATAACCTAACATATGACTGACACAACTCTGTATGAAGAGCTTTCACAAATGGTATCATTAATGCCTTACGTGGTCAAGTGACTATGTACAGCATTTTTGATCTTTGAAATTAGTATATCACTTGAAAAAAAATATTTCTGGGTTTTTGTTTATGGTTAAGCGTGGTCTGGTTCGAGCATTTACAACTAAATTGAGATTGCTTTATATAACAGAGATGTCTGAAATGAGATAAACACGTGCGTTTAACTCCTTCCATTAACTGAATCAAACAGTAATTCATGGTTCAAACAAAACTACTATGAGCTTATTTTTCCTGTATCTCCCTTTTTCAAGCAAAAAACCTCCATAAAATAACAAAATATTACAACAAAGTACTTCAATAGTCCTGTCTCCTCAGTCTCTTGGGCCTTCAAAACACCACATCGATGCTAATATCTTCGGCATCAAGCCCAGGCCTTGCCATACATGATGTCTGTCTTAACTGACTCCTTAGTGATCTTTTCTGTTTGAGCAATGGAGGATTCAGAATCCACCGTTTTCCTGCAGGTTCTTCACTGCTCAATAAGGTTTTCTACAGTTTTTTCGCTGTTCATAAATGTAAGTAGCAACTTCAAGAAGGAAAACTCTCTTTTGCATAGGTCTTTACCCATTACATATAAATACAGTCTTGTCGCTGAAAACACTTAAGCTCACGATTCCTCGTTATATCAGATTTTTGCTTACTTTTTTATGGGCTGTTTCTGAATTCATAATATTGAATAGTCAGAGACACATAATTATATAGTCTGATAGCAGAAAACTTAGACTTTCTAATATCCAACATTACGTCAAGTAAAAATCGTTGCTTAAGCTGTTTCTGGAAAGCAGTGCCAAGTTCAGATGTCAACAAGACTATCTGTCTTTTAGAGAAGTCTTAAAAATTTACTCTTGTCAAGCGCAATTAATTCCATTCTCACTATAAAGCACGTAGCTACCTATTCTAAACCTCAGGAATGAGAAGCACAGATTACTTTTTTTACATTCTTGTAATAAAATATGATTTTCAAAACAAAAATCTGAGACAAATGTAGATTTAAGTTTATAAAGGTGAGATTTAAAACACTTGTCACCTAGCAGAAGGAAGTGTTCACCCAGCAGTGTGCTGATCACTTGTTAATACAGTTGGTGTAGATGCCAATAGACTGTGTGCATCTTCTGTGGAAAAGATTACTCTATCCATGTACAACAGTCATGAGGATTTTAAAAGTTAGCTGGGGATTATGTGTTACCTAGCAGAAAAGTGTCAAGATTAATATCCTGACTGAGCTACGGTTCACAGAAAATCATGTTAAGCAGGAGTAATTAAATCTGAATAAAAATACAAGAAAAGTATAAGAACATAAAATTACAGACATCCTCAAATTAAGATATTTTCAGTGAACAGTTATGCCAGGGAGATAACTTAGTTCATGAGCTGGATCTTAGTTCTGTGTACACATCACAGCACCTTGTTGGCTGGACAGTATGGACAGACAGAAAACTCTACTCATAGGTAGCTTTAAGTGTTAGGTCCCTTCTATTTCTGTATACCTGTCTGAACAAAGTGACAGTCCTAGCTAGACTGAATTGTTTAAATAAATTCTTATTTTACTGTTGCCTCCTGTGTAATCTGAAGACAGAGCAATTTCAAGGTAAGCAGTGAATCCCATTCCCACACATTGCAATTCTTAAAACCTAGATATTGGACCACTTTCACAGCTCCTAGGTTCACAGCACAATTTTCCTGGATCATTACAGAACAGGACAGAAATCTTGCACATTATTCAAGCACAAAGGGAGCACTCGGCAAACTCTGCCTCCCTACTGTGAGGTACAAAAAGCAAAATGGACTCCACAGCAGGGCTATCTCCTTGCTTATGTCTATGAAGAAGGGACTGCTGTTTTCTTTTCAAAAGATTAATTGGAGCATAATTTTTTGATATCTCTGGAAGTTAGGAATAGCGGGGAATCAGGGGAGGAATTACAGGTCATTGCGGAAGAGTGTCTTCTACTATCTATCTTCTACATGGTGTTCACCTTTATTAGAACTGTGTTTGGTGACATCACTAAAGTTGTCTAATGCCATTATATGATCACAAATCCTCTGATATACATTTTCTTTAAAACTCTAGCTGTTAAACACTGTTCAAACTATCTGCATTCTTTCTTCCTTAAAAAATAAATCGTTTCACTACTAATGCTTGAAACATGAAGCAAATACCCAAATGGCTAAAATCTTAGAAAGAAAATTTAAAAATCCACAAAAGGTCATTATTTAAAAATAAAATCTCTTAATATTTCAGGATCTGACTCATTAGGTTTTTATTTTGTTTAGACTTGACAACAGTAAAACACAGAAAAGGCAACAACCTAGTAGTCTGTATGCCTGGCAAACTCTAGGAAGCCTAACTATACATTATTTTTGTTCTCTTAAATTATTCTAAATATGTTTTTAAAACAGCATAAAACACCCCAGGCTGTATTTTCATGCTTAGCCATCTATGCTTTCTGAATAGTTGCACCCTTCAGTGTTATATTGAACAATAGCCTACATTCACCTTTCCTGAAAAATCTGCAGTAGAAGGCAAAGTACAGACATAACTCTCTGCAGCCATCCACAACATGATGGCAAATTTCCATTTTAACCTCATTGCAAATCTTAGCTACAAGAATATATCTTTTTTTTTTCTCCCTCTGGTTCAAATTCACTGCTCTTACGTAACTCTGGGAATAGAGCTTTTAGAAAGGATGATATATAAAGGAGAACTCTGTGGTATATCACTATTTTGAATGACGAATGATGAAAACTGTTTAAAACAACTTTCTCAGATCACTTGGATTATAACCATACTACTCTTTCCTTCCTTCTTATATTCTTCTAAAAACAAAGCTTCCAAACCCAATTTATTCTCTTGAATGATGACACAAGGAAATTAATTATTCAACCCATCTGTAGTGGACTTTATGTTACAAATATTGGTAATCAAAACGGGTTACTATTGCTTACCTTATAAAATGACCAAACAAAAATTTATTTTTAATGGTCAGCTCAATCTTTATTTTACTGATTTTTAATCTGTTTCATGTACTGCTCTTTTTAATTTTCAACCCAAGATGTTCTTGTACAGGTGAATGTAATAGACATAGCACATAGCTCATTTGGACATCTTCTCATCTGACCTTTCTTTCAATCAAGTGAAATGGTCTCTCAGGATATTTTCTGTTTCAGTCAAAATTACATGATGGATTGATTATTTAAAAATCTGGATCACTTCAGAGAGAGTATAAAAATAAAGTACATTTGAAAAAAAAGGTCAGTTCCTGCTTTCATTAAAGTAAAAAATGAAACTCCAACTAATATGACTAAATATGCAATAGCATAGTTCCTGAGGCCAAAGTAATGGTCAGATTGATTTTTCTGTGGCTTACAGATAGGAAAAGGTTTCCTAATAGCTTCAAGAAACACTGCTGAATGAACTTGCCACTGAAGTATATGAAATTGTATAAAAATAATAAATGTCAGTAAATACTGGATAGTTGCTTCCTCCAGTCCTTTTTCAGCTCTCACAGATCTGTAGTAGATTTTAAAAATCAGTGTCTAAGTCCTTAAGAAACATTCATTATTATTTTCATGGTTATTAACAAAGCAGTTATGAATATACCTTTTTCTAAGGCAGTTCCTAAAGGAAAACTAAGGTGACTAGCTCAAATTGACATGCTAAAATTGCAAAAGTCATACCAGTGAGAAAGCTAGCGAAAAGCATCTATGAAGAAGTCAGTGCAAGTATCCTGGCTATCACATACAAGACCTTTCAAAAAGTTCCATACCTTTCAACAGAGAAACTGAAAAAGAAAAAGAAAACTGGAAAAGTTACATAGAGAGTTTTAAGAAGTCTTCAGTTAAACATAGTATTTCTATATTTCAATACAAAAATGTTAATTTTAACAGGATAAAAAGGACTATAATTTATATCTTACAAATATTTTACAGGTTATAAATTACAAATCAGATATGACTTATATGCCAAAATATAAAAAATCATTCAGTGATCTGGTATGAATGAAGAGCTATGTAGGAAAACAGTTAGAAACAAAGATTTTTCAAAAAATGTATAAACTGGAAGTTTCCAAAGGAACTAACAGGACCAAAAGACTCAAAGGACCTGTTGGCCCACCAGGTTTCTGAGAGACACTGATAATTTCTCTGATCAGTTTCTGATTAAAACACTAAGTAGCCAATAAAAATGTATTATAATGTATGCACCCAGGAGTCTTTCAGGAGTTGTTTAACATCTTTGTTGGAGACATAGACAGTGGGATGGAGTGCACCCTCAGCAAGTTTGCTGATGACACCAAGCTGTGGGGCGTGGTGGACACCCTGGAGGAAAGGGATGCCACCCAGAGGGACCTTGACAGGCTGGAGAGATGGGCCAATGCAAACCTCATGAAATTTAACAAGGCGAAGTGCAAGGTTCTGCACGTGGGTCGAGGCAATCCCAAGCACAAATACAGGCTGAGCAGAGAATGGATAGAGAGCAGCTCTGAGGAGAAGGACTTGGGGGTATTGGTGGATGAGAAGCTCAACATGAGCCGGCAGTGTGCGCTTGCAGCGCAGAAAGCCAACCGTGTGCTGGGCTGCATCAAGAGAAGCATTAGCAGCAGGTCAAGGGAGGTGATTCTCCCCCTCTACTCTGCTCTCGTGAGACCCCACCTGGAGTACTGTGTTCAGATGTGGGGCCCCCAACATAAAAAAGACATGGACCTGTTGGAGAGAGTCCAGAGGAGAGCCACAAAATTAATCAGAGGGCTGGAGCACCTCCCCTATGAGGACAGGCTGAAAGAGTTGGGGTTGTTCAGCCTGGAGAAGAGAAGGCTCCGAGGAGACTTAATAGCAGCCTTCCAGTACCTGAAGGGGGCCTACAGGAGAGATGGGGAGGCACTCTTTATCAGGGAGTGTAGTGAGAGAACAAGGGGTAACGGGTATAAGCTAAAAGAGGGTAAATTTAGACTAGACATTAGGAAGAAATTTTTCACTATGAGGGTGGTGAGACACTGGAACAGGTTGCCCAGGGAAGCTGTGGATGCCCCATCCCTGGAGGTGTTCAAGGCCAGGCTGGATGAGGCTTTGAGCAACCTGGTCTAGTGGGAGGTGTCCCTGCCCATGGCAGGGGGGTTGGAACTTGATGATCTTTAAGGTCCCTTCCAACCCAAACCATTCTATGATTCTATGATTCAGGTAAGAAGGTCTTGAGTTGTTGAGAAGAAAGTCTTCCTAAAATAGCCACCATTTTTTTGTTTTAGAGGCTCTATCTAGATCTAAATCTTTGAAAAATCTTTGACAAGGACCTTCAGGAAAAGTTTCTGGAACATTAATCATGAGTTAGGAGACAAAAAGGTTGTCATGAATCAAAATCTGACTAAGAGGCAGGAAACAGACAAAACAAACAGCCTGTGGACATTTCACAAAAAAGACTAGTAAGGTACCTTGATGCTAATCTGTGTTAAAGTCTCTTGCTATTTTAATATATTTACCTCTGTTTTGGAAGGGAAGTGAGCTAGGGAACTGAAAAATTCACATCTGCCACAAAGTATCACAAGCTGATCAAATTCAGAAGAAAATATAATGGACCTCACACCAAGTTTGATGAACATGAAACAAGATGCAAGTTCTAATTCTGTAAAAATATTTGAAGCACAATAAACATTAGATAAAAAAAATGAACTAGGGTCTGTGGTCTTAGTTATTCACACCGTAATCATCACTGAATACTTAAGAAAAAGGACCTGTGCAAAGATTAATGCTTAACGCACATCTGTAATCAGTAAGACACTAAGACAACAGGCAATCCATAGGATGAAATGGATATCATTAAAAAGTAAGTATATAAACAGGTAGTGAAACTTCATGGCAAAACCCAAAAGGCAATACTTGTAAAGTAATTTTAAAATAATATATTGCACGATTAGAAATAGTTTAGAAAAGAAAATCACAAGAAATTAGGGACAAGGAAAAACTCGCCAGTTAAGACAGATGAGAGACTAACAAGACAGTTCTGGATGCGGTATTGCTGGGAAAGTGTCACAATAAAAATATACAAAAGAAAGGTAAGCTAGTGAAGTTATAAGTTTTCCCTCCTTTAACCATGTATCAGTTAGGAAACGGTATCGAACTTCAAGATGTTCCATGAAATTTGCAACTGTCCTGTTTCAAAATAGTAAATGAAAACACCATGTTCTCACTGCCAAATGATTTATGCTATGCTAATAATTTAGAATGACTCAAAGTGGAATTTCATCTTTATATGATGAGAATTTCTGTAACTAATGGTAAAACCCTTTGCAGACATTAAATTCACGGGATTCACATCTTAAACCAAGGTAATACTGTGTAGGATTAGGAGATCTCCTTAAGGATCTTCTTTATTTACTACACAGCTCCTGCATCTTCCTCCAAGCATTCTGATCCTGACAACTGTCAGAAAAAAGGCTAGTGGAAAGAGAGGCCATCACTTCAATATTACTATATAATGTCTCCTAAAAAGGGATACTGAAGAGATAAGCCAGAGTGTGTATGACAGCAACTAGTTAAACACTATGCTAGCTCAGGTTTGTAATTTCAAGGGCTATCCAGATTTACAGTGACTGTTCCACAGTCAGAATCCAGAGTAATAAAACCTTCAAATAGCAATCTCCCCTTTTTGCATTCAGTCTTTCAGCACTAGCCTAACTCTTCAAACTCCTCTTAAATGTTATTATTGGTCAGCTCATTTGGCTGGATATGAAGACAAATTAGTGAGTTCAAATTGTGGAGATCTGTTGAGAGCTTTTGATTTTAGGGCAGAACCAATTATCGCTGAGCATACTGGTCTAGCTCTGACAAGAGGGTTAAGTGGCTTGATTCATATTCTGATTCATGCAGCACTTATACAAAAAAATAAGTAGTGGAGATTGTCTATAGCAGAGACAGGGAGAAAGGACTTGCATGTCTCCCAGTTTCGTAAACTACTCATCAGATGAAGCAAATTCCTAGTGTATGCACACATGAGCACAAGCAGCATAAAGACTGTAATTTTGCTTTTTTAGGCACATTGCTATATCAGACTTAGGGCTTCACAGCTCTGGTTTTCATTAAATCTGCCAGATGTACAGACCTCTAATACTTTCCATTGAACCTGACCGTTAATATGAATAAATTTCATGTGTGAAAAGTGCTAATTATGTAATTAATTGATCACTTCCACTTCAGCCCTTTTGAAAATGATGCATAATATACCTGCTAAATTGAGGACTGATATGGAGACAGAGAGAATGGAAGATAAAGCAGAATTCATTGCATTTTAAAATGGTAAAGCTATATTTAACTGATTGTATGGGTCCTTTATTTTTATTTAATTAAGAATGTCTCTCATACAATAATTATTTTGTTTCTTATATAGTAATTATTTTCTATACCATTGTATATTACATTTGCCAGAATAGCATAAGTGGAAACTGTGAAGCACACAATTAATTTTAAAAATAAGCCCCAGCACTCCCCAGGTAACACTATCAATAAGATCTGTTTCAAACTGTTCTCCATTCAGTAAGTATGAATACAAAATTTTGCAAGGCTTGATAGAAAAGACTCCACTCAATCAAAGTTCCTCAGGAAGGCATATTCCCCAGTGCATTTGTCTTTTTCCCCCCCCTCTTTATTTATCCTGTATCTTATGTTTGGCATTCTAGAAGGCAAGTATTTTTTCTAGAGCTTCTAAAACACCTCAGGCTGTGCCTACAGCTACAGATCTGTAACCATATGGTTCCTTAATTACTTAAATCACTACGTAAGGCCTATGTGAACTTCATGATACATTTCACTCTGGTGCTAGCCCAAGGGGACCCATCTGATAGTTTGCAACCTCCTGACATTGGCATTGATTGTTTTGTTTGTGTAGCATTTCCTTTGCTGCTCTTTTAAAATATAAGGATCATTTCTCAAACAGGTACCTACTGACTAGAAACTGTGGAGTCTTCTCACTTCAAAACCTCATTGTCTTGCTACTGCTTACTGTATATGCTTATTTTTCTTCCTTTTGCAGTTTTGCAGATGATGCAAAACTGTAAGGAGTGGTTGATCCACTGATGGTTGTGCTACCATTCAGAGAGATCTCAACTGTCTGGAGAAATGGGCCAAAAGCAACCTAATGGAATTCAGCAAAGGAAAATAGCAAGTCTTGCACCTGCAGAGGAATAACCTCTAGCACCAGCAAAGGCTGTGGGCTAACTGGCTGGAAAGCAGCTCTGCAAAAAAGGACCTGGGGTTCCTGGAGAACAAGTACCTGAACATGAGCCAGCAACGCGCCCTTCTGGCAAGAAAGTACAAAGTCATCCTGGGCTGCATTAGGAAGCAAATTGAGGGAGGTGATCCTTATCCTCTGCTCAGCACTGGTGAGACACACCTGGAGTGCTGTTTCCAACTGCAGAGCTCCCCAGTACAAGACAGGGACATACTGGAGTGAGTTCCAAGGAGGGCCATGAAAATGACTGAGCAGTTGGAGCATTCGACATATGAGGAGAGGGTGAGAGAGCTGGGACTGTTCAGCCTGGAGAAGAGAAGGCTCTGTGGGATCTTACCCATCTGTATAGATACATGCATCTACCTGAGTAAAGAAGACAGAACCAGGCTCTTTTCAGTGGTGCCCAATGACAGGACAAGAAGCAATGGGCAAAACTGAAACACACAAAATTCCATTTAAACATAAGAAAAAGCTTTTTGACACTGCTCTGCAGTGGCTAGGACTACAGACTTTGGGAGGTACATTCCAGACTCAACCACTACGTGATTTTGTAGTTCTGCAAAACCATTTTTATTAAAACTCATACCTAAGGGTAATTTACTTCTTTTTCTCTTCAGCTAAAAGTTTCAAGCTTGACAAATGACTTTCCAAAAACTACTGGATTTCTTTGATCTTGCCCCCTGAAATATGAGGGGAAAACAAATTACACAGCCACTTCCTAAGGAAAGAATTAAAATAACTTTACCCCTAGTAAAAGGACAAGAATAATCACTGCATTTCATTACAAATAACAAAACCAAACATTCTCACCACATTTCAGTAAGATTGATAATTACTAAAAACATTTTGACCTTCAGTTTCCCAACACTGTGTGTCCACAACTTGCACACTGGAAAACACTGTTTTCTGCAGTTTATCAGAGAGAATCCTTTATTTCATATTTGACAATGTTGTCTGTGAGAAGTCTGTGATTGAATAATCGTAATCTTTGATTATGACCAATCTGTGACTGAATGTTATAGCCATGCTATCAAGCAGAATTCCTCCAGCTCGACATCCTTCATTCTCTCATTCTACTATTCTATTACCTCTTCTTGCCTGTTTTTCTGAAAAATAACATTGCTGACAATAATTATGTTCATGTCCATTTTGAAACCATGTTCTCAAAGGTATCCAGTGGTGTATTACATTCCTGATGACTGAAGGGATCACCATGCCAGGGATACGTGAATGGACAAAATGAGGAAGGCTGTTTGCTAAGCTGGAATTTTTCTTTCTATAAGATCACTGTATTGCAATAAAAGCAGTATCTTTCATTATTGGTTTGTGATATCACCAGGAAAAAGTGTATTAGAGTAATATCAACTTTAAGTACATTCTAAATCTCCAAAAAATAAATAGATTTTGGAATATTAATTTCCTCAAGACCGGCACTAAAAGAATTAAACTAAACCACCCTTTTAACTAAAGTATCTCTGTTTCTAAATCAGTCTTCAATTCAGTGTGTTATCCATTATTTTCAAAACTTCTCCAACCCAGTCTTTTCTGCTTGAAATCTGATCCTCTTCCCACTGCTGTCATACTTGCCCAAATTCAATCCAACCCCTCATTTTTTTCTTTTTTAACCTGACTTTCCTTTTCTGCTTTTTCTGTAATTAACACACTGGACTCTGTTGCTGGTTCTCCCATCTTCTCTATATCCTATCTTTATGTGATCCCACTCACTCCATGGTATTTAGCTCCTGTTTATGATTCCTGAGGGCTTACAAACCACCTTTTTCCCCTTTCTATTCTCCTATCCAGCCATTATAGTAAAGTACTATGAACCAACACACTTTCAAATCTGTATCTCTGCCCAATCCAAGAGTATATTTGCTAGAGTTAAAACTCCACAGAGCTCTGGCAGAGCATGTACACTCGTTGAGCTGCTGTATTTGACAAGTAATTCCCTTGTATTTATTGCCTGTGTTTGAATTTAGAATGACAGTCATGAGAACTTTTCTGCTAAGGAATTGAGTTTTGACCTTGGCCACAGACTACATCATAGTTTTGGAGCAAAAACAAGGAGATGACCATTTCTGACACAGTTTTTAAGAAAGAATGTGTTCACCTTTATATATGCCATTGCATCCTCCATGGACTTCTCCAAAACTGGAGATTTCTTCCACATGAGCCCCTTGGTCAGATGTAAAGTATACAAGAGTTTTATCACTCAGATTATGTTTCTCCAGCACATGAAGAACCTGCCCTAAAAAAAAACAAAATCAACAACAAAAAAACAGCTTTAATGTCTTTGAGTCTTTTTAACATCTCTTTCACTAGCCTTGGTACACACAAAAATTTTTAACCTTATGTCTTTTTAAGATTTTTAAGAGCACTTTCCATATAAACATTATTATACATAACAACTGGCACTATGCAGCATAAAGTAGGAGACAAATGCACAAAGCTTGTTGCAATCAAGACCATGGTTCGATTGCTGCAGGATTTCTTGAAGTATAAATAAAGGAGATTTGTGAACACCAGAAATAAAGGGCTGATCCACAGAGAGCCAGTGACCTTCGAAAGCAGTTGCTCTCAAGCAAGGGAACCCCTCAGCAAGAAGATTCAAACCACTGAGGATATCTGAAAGAGTCTCAGTATGCAGAATAGAGCTAACAATTTGGGAGTAAAGCTTTGCTGACTAGCAACCTATAGAGGCAGCATGGCAAAAATCTCAGTGTGAGTGTTAGAATAAAACATTCTAAGGAAAAAACAAAAAAGAAAGTTAATATAAGGAGCACTTCTGGAGACCACATGGATTCACTATCAAACTTCTCAATCAGTTCCTAATTTCTCATCATACAATACATATCAACTAAACTCAAAACGTGCAAGGTAACACACACATGCATGTATTCAAAAGAGGAATCCACATGGATATGCGCTGTAACTCTAAGTCACCATGTTTTATTTTTACAAAGGGCTCCTCACACTATCTTGGCACTGTGGAGAGCCTTGCAGTGCACATAAATTACATTCAAACCTATTTAGACTGTTCTTTAAGTAGGATTTCTGTATGAATGAGAGTGAAGCCGCTCTTTGTAACTTGTTCCAGTGAATTTTATACTGATAAGCAATCTAAAATTATTGGTCCTGGAAACTGATCAAAGTGTAAGAATATACTTCACATCAGCCTGCAGATGAGTTTTAACCTTGTCCTTTAGGGATCTCAGAGCATATAGAGATAATTCTGTCTTCACAACCATTTTATCTTTATTCTTTTTACTTAAACATCCAAGAATGGTCCAATTTGAATGCTAATTTTGATTTGCTCACCTGTCCACTAATAATTAATTCATCATCTGATGCCAAATTATTGTGTCAAAAAGGATGAGATAAGAACAGAGCCCTCTTTAACAATTTTCAGATCACCATTTCTGTTGCTATGCTCTCTTTTTGGGTAAGAAGTTACTTTACCTTTTTGCTATTATTTCTACTTGTCTTTTAATGTTATAGCATTCTAAAACTGTCTTGATAAAAAAGGTTGGATGTCTTTATTTCTCATCAGCTCAAATGACTGGGTCATGAATAAAGGAACATCAGCAGTTAAATAAGTGATACCTCTTGGTCTTGTTTGTAAGCTAGGAGCAAAGAAGAAATAAGAGTAAGAGAATTTGTTTATGGAAATTTTGAATCCTTGTGGGAGTTGAAATTTCCCAACAGAGCTGAGGAAAACCTGTTACAAAGGCTGACATTTTAAAGTTGGTTGGTTTGAGGGAAAAATCATGCAGATACATCTGACAAGCCATTTGCTTGCTGCAGCATGTGCCAGAAAAGAAAGAGGCAATTTCCCATTGGCTTCTGTGATTATTTGGAGAAGGTACTTGCTAAGTAACTATAATATCCCTTGGAAAGGTGGCAGTGATGATAAAAAAGCAGAGTACATAGATAAGGACACTATGTGTGGGTATTCAGACACATGACCTCCAGAGTTCTCTTACAACCTGTTATCAATCCATGACTTTATGAGTCTGTGATAATAACAATAAATGGGATTGCACAGATAAATGACATGCACAATTGCATCTTTTTTAAGCTACAGTTTTCCTTGATTAAATTGGATTTTCAAATTCATCCTGTATATAAAACAAGAATTCAGTTCAGTACATCACATTAAATGATCTCTGGTGATCAGAGACATCTGCTGTCATTCAGTAATGGCCATTTTGATTTTCTAATTAATTTGGAAAAAAAATGAGAAGCAATGAAAAATGCTCGCTATCACAAATAATTAAATAAAGCAGACATTATTATGAAGACTTTTTTTTAAAAAAAAAGGTGGAGTAGCTTGACTTGACCTGAAAAAAATTCTGACACTTAAATGTTACCCATTTCAGCAAAAAGCACCCCAATGAAATTCATATAAAGTCTTATCCAAAGCTTCTTGAAATCAACAGTAAGACTTCCATTTCCTTCATTTTAATTTTTAAATACAAAGAGGATTGGCTACATTAGGGTTCAATTAACAAATTCTAAAATGACAATATTTTTAGCAACAACACTTGTCAGAGAATGGCAATCACAATGCACTCACAGAAATGAAGCAAGACTTCCATTTCTATTTTTATATTGAACATTGACACCTTCTAGAATGTCAACTATACATAAGCAATAAAGTGTGTGCTACCAGGAGATAAGGCCCACTAAAGTGCATTTGAATGATGTGGGTACTGTTAACCTTAGCAATACATTCATTTATTAGCATTTCTAAATGGTAACCAATACAGAAGAAAAATGCAAAGACTGTATTGAGGATCTCTATGAACAGGTATCTTTCACATGCGACTTTGTCTCAATTTTGAAAGCAAATACTAGAAACTAGGCAAAATATATCCTTTACTGTTTCTTATATCAATCAATTTATTTTTTACTCTAAGTCCTGCAGTCTTATAATTTCTGTAGGTTTCACAGAGACTTTAGAATTAAATTAAAATTGATGTAGAAACATTCCCAGGCAATGCCAGTTAATGAATGAGGAGGGGTTTCATCTAGCCTATTTTATCTGCCTAATTTTGGAAGAGGTGACTCACAACTGCAAAGAGGACTTTTTAACCTGTTGAGTAAAAGAGAGAAGACAGTCAACTACCTCAAAATTAATGCCTTCACATTAGGACACTAAGATGAATCCTGCCCAAAGTGCTAGACATGAGTAACACACTTTCATGACTGCGGTGAACAGATAAATGACGTCCAAGTAAGAGGAAATGGTAAACCTGTATTGTTTCACCTATAAAATTATTATATTGCATGGGCTCTTGAATTACAAGAATGAGGCCTCAGCTGGCTTGCTATCCCCTTTGAGTCCCATTGCTGGTTGCAGAAAGCAATAGAAATTTTAAAAGACTTTTTGGATATAAAGAGTTTATACAGAACATGAAACTGTGGGACAGATAAGCCAAAACACTGGTAAAACTGTAGTTCTGTTCATGCAACAATAGCTTGCTATCCTCAGTGTAGGAAACTATCACTAAAAGTGGAAGGATTCTTGATTGAAAAGACCCACTTGAAAGCCATGTTCTAAAACATTAACAGCTGCACTGATCTCTGTGGATGGTACTGTTTACATTTTTTTCTGATTTGAATAGAACAGATTTGGAACAACATTTCTGAACAACAAAATCAACCTAACACTGAATGAGCTGCATAATTTCTGAAGATATTTAGAAACTAGAATTTCAGATCAAGTTTTTCCTACTATTGCCATTCTAGGAATGTAGGTGGCTAACACTGCAGCAGACAAAGGCTATCATTGAACACTTTTCTTTCATTTGTATTCTTTAAGATACACACCAGATTATGGACAGCATTAAGATATTATTTGTTTTAATTAGTACATCAGTGTTCCAAAATTTAAGTAAAGCTTCCTCCAAAATAGACTGAGGACTGCTTTCTATGTTCTGCTCTCTACTCTTACTTCAGGCTATGTTAAATGATAAAGCGTTGTTTCACTCCTGAAGTGAAAATTCCAATTTCCGTAGAGTGATAGCTATGTGAAAATGATAAGAGCAATTGACTCTGTTCTTTAGAAGGAAAATGAGAGTGCCATGCCACTATTCAGCTTCTCTAACACAGCATGAATGGTAGCTGAATCAGTTTATCTAACACTGAATGTAATTTCTGGAGTTTGAATAATGTAAAACTCCTACTGTACTAATCTACATTAAGAAATAGGGTTTATAAAAATGACTGTTCATTTGAAAACAAGGTACAAACATTGAAAAACAATAAAGTGTTTACAAAGGTGTTAGTGACTTGGAAAATTGTTCAAAGGTTTAGTCAAGCAAGCATATGAACAAATGCATTTGATTCATAAATTAGGTTACTGCCATTTGAAGTCAATAATACAGAAATGTTATCTGTATTAATTTGAAATAATTTAGAGTTTTGCCGAAATTATGAATAAAAAGCTCTAGAATACAGAGTACCTCTGTGTAATCTAGGCATTAAGACAAAATGATCCCTCTGTTTGTGAGGAAGGCTTTAAAGCAGTTTGTCAGGTTTGAAGAAACAACAGTATTCACAAGGGGGTTAAGGATCTGTCTCAGGACAAGACAATAAAGTGAATTCCTGTAAAGAAAGCATTCTTCTCCCACTTCAGCAGAGTTTCACATGCCTCTATTGTATCCAGAAGGTTACAGTAAGCTTGAGACTATTATTGAACAGAGAGTGATCTGGGAAGATCAGCTATCACATCTCTGTCTAGAAAAGGCAGTTTGGGTTGGTTTGGTTTTGGGTTTTTTTGGGGATTTTTTTTCTTCTGTTTCAGAATTCCTTGCTGATACTAATGTTTGTTTTTGAATAGCATCATTAACCAGAATCACAACTAACTTGTAGTCAGCTGAAGGGGTTCACCTCTATGAGTGGCAAGTCAGGAGTGTTTTGAATACATGAATAATCTCTTACAAATTAACCATACATGCATAACTATCTGGAAGCCCATATTTCTCCCAGAAAATATATTAATGCCATTCAACTCTATAGCCATTACAAACATTANATTGAAAAAGCTTATCCACTAGGAAAATTAGTGCCTGTGATTCATCACAACTAGATCATTCCTCACCCTTGATGCAGAGTTCAAAGGCTAAAATTTTCACCTTATGAAAACTTAATCTTGATGGTGTCTTCATTCACAAGTTAACAATCATTTTAATCTCTATGCTGGTTTTGTGTGATGAAAAAAGATACTTCACTCTTTAATGCACTGATCTGATTATAAAATCCACTGACTAAAACCTTTGTGTCAAACAAGCTCAGTAACTAAGACCAAGACATCACTATCTCAACTTTAGCTTTTGTAAATTTCAGGTTATAAATATGCAAATGTTTCTGTGATATGCTGAGAGCCATCCAGGTTCCCCTTGATAAATATGTAAATCAGTCTGTCTCTGTAGTGGGAAAGTAATCATCAGTTTCAGACCTAGTCATTGAGCACAACACTTGAGGTAAAGATGGAAAATAATAAAGCCATTGACAGCAACACAAGAAGTGGCTGCACATATGATGAATAGTACATGAACTCTACATGCAACTTGTTCAACATTCAGAGTTAAAGCCAACCACCGGCAAGTGGAAATTCTGGGAAAAAGCAAGTGGTTGAAGTTACGGCACATTATCTAGCCAGTTAACAGAACACATCCACCTAAGAAGATGAGTGATTCTGCATGGGGGGAAGGATTAGTATATGGACCTCAAATGTGAGAGTAAATACTAGTTAGTATAGCTGTTTGACTAGAACAGAAAATAAATGCATAACTAACTACAAAATGTACAATAATTCCTGTAGATTCAGTGCAAAGTCTTGAATGAGTCCTATTGTGCTACCATTATTTTTAAAGTAAACTATAGAAGCAGCCCATACAATGAAGTCTTCTCCAAAGTACAAAGCTGGAGTCTTGAATGTGCCGAGTTTCTACTACAACAGGTTAGTGGGATCTTCAACGACAATAGGACATTCTGCCAAACAAGTAGCATCTGGTTCTGAAAAAGCACATCTATATTAGTGTTTTAATTTGGAGTGCATATTTACAGGAAATCCAGTCATGGACTGTTAATATATTACTATTTACATAGCAAAGTCCTCTTGGATTTAGTGACCTGGATTCCTTTCAAATTAAACTAAACTTGAGCAGGGACTCTGGGAACACAAGTATGGCACTTACTCTATTCATGGTCATTCAGTCTACAGGACCACAGTAAAACTGGTCTGAAGTGGATTTCCTGTCTCTGCTGGTGTGCTGAAAGTTTCTCTCCAGCCTGGAAGATAGTTCATACCTGTCACTGTTGGCAGTTCAAAACATGGTAGGATTGGTAAATCCTGCACAATGAGGTAAGGTGAGGCAAGTGCCCCAGATTTAACTACCTACGATTACCATTCAGTCAGCAGTTGTTAGGTCCAGATGGTCAAAAGCTTTTCTGTTGGATTCACCTAGACTCAGGGTGAGAAAAGTAAAACCAGTGTAAGTGCTTGAAGAAGGCCAGTCTTTTAGAAAAAGAAAAAAAACCAAGCAACTTCGGTGTGGGGTCACTTAAGCTACCAGCGTGAATTTGCTTTCTGTTTGGTTTTGGATTGCCATGTAATTGTAAATTAGTAATTGGCTTGTGACTGTTTATACAGTTTTATACGTATAATGTGCCTTTCAGACCCTCAGGAAAAATTTTCAGCGTAGTGCACAGCAGATTAGGTATGCACTGCTTAGCAGTTATGAATAAATCAACCAAATTTTGACATAATAATGCATAAGTT
>VZTO01018805.1:0-42221 GCA_013400615.1 Syrrhaptes paradoxus
AAAATTCCAAAGGAAAAAAAAAAGCTAGACAGTTCAGTCTTATGTTTTTCTTATATATAATCAATTATATTACAGATGAGAAGACAAAGATTTGAACTGGAGATACAACACATTACTGTCACCACATTGTAAAGGCTCATAGTTTAGCAGGAGCTGCCACAAAGTATGGCAAGGCAGCTCAGTTCTATCCATAGCTAGCAAGTTTCACTGGCAAGTAATGATTGTTTTCCTTCAGAGCAACAGCAGCAGTTCTCATAACTGAAGTGACCAAGTTGGGTAAGCCTTTTATTAAACACTCACAGAACAAAGTACACAGGAGATAAGGAACAGAAAGTTCTTGAGTTTTACTCCAGCACTTTTAACAAGTGTAAATAAAGTGGTAAGGAATTTCTCTCAAGTGTAACTAACCACTGTGCTGTATACAAATGACATTAGTGTGGTGCTTAAGTGAATCACATCTCCACATCATTCATTAACTTTGAATATACATGTAAGTATGGGCTTTTCACTTAGCCTCAACCAGCCTTTTAAGTTTGGGAAAAAAGATCTACGTACCTTTTGTTGAATCCCATCTTAATGATTTATAAAGTGAAAGTCTTGAATCTGAAGAAAGCAAAAGGCGAGCAACCTTTCTGTAGAGTGGTTAACCTGCTCTTAAGGCTACGGGACACTTGTCCCAGAAACTCTTATTGAGCAGGGAATCCATCAGGCAAGCACTGAGAACTTGTGAGCAAGTAGGTCAAAATGGACATTTAGGTTTGCTATATCCTTCATCAGGAAGCCAAGTAAACTTTAATCTTCTGGATTTATTCAAGTCATCTTTGGTGGATGTTATTTCTGTACCTTTTCCTCATATCCTGGAATTACTGGCCCTGGAGTTATTTCCACATTGACTGATTTTAAAAGGTTTAAAAGTGACATGTACATCATTGTGTCTCCCTAAACTTCCCAACCATTTATATACGAGGTCTTCATCAACCCTGTCTGTACCAAGTGTTCCCTAGCATCAGGGTGCCACTGATGTTCTTAAGCCTTTAAGAGTACCTATTTCATTTATACTGAGAGACAAAAATAGTTTAACTGATCCTATATAATCACGACAAGAGATTAATTAAAATGCCAAGATAGGAAACAATTTATTATAGAGAGAAGAAAAATTTCTCATCCAAAATATAGAAATCTGTACAACTTTGCCACAATCAATATACATGAACTGTACAAATTTACACCAGTTCATAATTTACCAAATAAAAGATGACTAACAAAGTTCACAAAATAGATGGTGGTTTGTGGAAAAGACTTTTACCCAATTAAGAACAAGGAAATTACAAACCAGACCTCCACTTTCTAAAAATAAGAAGTTTACTCAGTCTTAGAAAACTACAAGCTAGCAAATGTACAGATAGCTGGCTGGTGCTAACACCACAGTTCAGACAGTGTCTTTATATGGTCTTTTTAAAGCCTGTTGCCATGGCATGTTCTGATCACTTGCTACTGCTGAGACCAATGTAAAGATCTGATCATTTCCCCAGGTCATACTTACTAGTTTATCTTATGTACATTTATACATATTTGTAAGTGCTAGGTAAAAGTCTGAAAAATAAAATTTCCAGTACTACGGTGTTCATAACAATAAGTCTTGTTACTGAGCTGCCAAGAATGCTAACAATTAATAAATGTAATAGTGCAAATTTACTCTGCAAGGCCTACTGCAGAGAATCACTTTATAAATACAGATTGGGGTTGAAAATTGGTGTAGAAATTAAGTAAGATGTCTTGGAGAAACTGACCCTTCCTAGATCTTCTTCACTCCCTAGCAAGTTGCAATCATTTTGACTCACAGGCTATTAAATCACTGAAAGGTACTGTCCAAACTATGGCACTGTCACTTTAAAGTATACCACTCTAATGTGTGCCAGATCTTCACAGCTGTGACATGGTTTAAATTCCATAATCCATCCCCAGAGGTGCCCACCCAAAGTAAAAACCAAATTTATCCATCCATTTTAAGGTGATCCATCCACAGACTATATCTTAACCCGATACAGTCATCATATTGTAGCTTTTGGAAGGGCTAGTTCTGCCCAAGAGAAGTTCCTCCTTACAGCTTATTCTGCTGTCTACCATTTGCATGTTGGTGTTATTTTGGCTACCTCCTGCTGGTGCAGCTTCATACAGCACACAGATTGAGCCATCCTCTCCAATACGATAGGACACTTCATACGGGTCAACCCATAGAGTGAGTTCGCTTGGAAGAAGCTGGAACAGTTCCTGACTGCTCAATCCAATCCGCTGTGCTGCCTGTCCAATGAGAGGATCCATTTTATGGTTGATCCGGATACATCGGTAACCTGATCCCTTGCATGGCTTTTCTGGAAACCAGTGGTGTTTATAATGTTCTACAAAATAAAAAAAAAATTATCCTCCTTAATTCTGTATTCAAAAAGATGTACAGTGATCACTGTTCTCACACAAGTTTCACACCTCAAAATGTTGAAAAGCTTATTGTAGCATCGAGTGACCTGAAAAATCATCACAGCCTTTATTTTTGCTGCCGATTTACATAAGCACCATGTCCCTTGGGAAGTACCCACGTACAAAGTTACTGCTTTGTGCTACTGTATACAGAGAACAATGTTTAACATCTGAAAAGAGTGAAATGCAACTTCCTTGCATTCATAGAAACAAATACAAAAATACAGAAGTGATGACATACATAGCAGAAAAACTCAAGGGCTTCAAAACTCCATGAACCATGAAGGAAAAAAGCATCTCTCCAGAATCCTCTTGAGACCACACCACTGCTTAGTTCCTCACATTCTAAGAACACCCAAAAATAACTAGGGAAGGAGTTGGGCAGCGCTTACCAACTGACTCTGGCTGTATTTCACCACTGCTCTTCCCATCCAGTTTTCCAAGGTGAGATACCAATGACTTCACTTACATTAGGAGTTTTATCCCACCCAAAACCCTATCGGTCTGAGGCCACTTGTAGCCACTATCAAGTACACTGACTAGGACACAGGCTTAGGATTACAAAACCCGCAGGGCAGCAAAGAAACCCTCGGTATTTGATCCTAACCGGGGCTGTCGGGTGGCTATGAGACGTTTCCAGAAATAAGGAGAACTGAGACTCATCATCCACCGTTGTTACTTGACAAAAAAAGCAAGTTCAGAGCATTTTTCCTTCTGGAAACCGGGCGGTTGGAGCCCTTGAAGAGCAGCCCAAGTACAGGCTTCTCTGAAAGCTTTGTCTACGGAGCGAAGTAGGGGCTGCCTACGGCATGCCCGCCCCCCTTTTGTTTACGGCCCGCTCCGGCCGGATCGGCACGGCTGGTCCCCACAAGGGCCGACCCTCGGAGCCCCGCTCTCCCACGCACCTGTCCCCGCGTCGGCTCCAGCCCCTCCGAGGGACCGCTTTTCCCCTTCTCCCGCCACCCGCAGGGCGCGGCGCCGCTCGCACCCCCGCCGGCCCGGGCAGGCGGACTCACGGCGGAGTGGACAGCGCGGCTCCCCGGGATGGAGAGACCGGGGGGAAGTGGCTCCCGCCGCGCCCGCGCTGCCCTCACCTGCCAGCAGCTCCTGCAGGCTCTGGCTGAAGGTCTGCAGCTGCCTCTCGTTCATCAGCCCCTTGGTCCGCAGGAACTTGGAGATGAAGCCCACGGCCGCGGCGATCTCGCGTATCATGCTGGCCCGGGTGTACAGGGCGGGATGCATGGAGGCGGCGGCGGACGGCAGCCAGCTCTCTGGGGCGGCCGGCGCTGGGACAGGGAGCGGGGCGAGCGGAGCGGGACAGGCGCGGGGGGCGGCGCGGCTCTAACTGAGTGAGGAGCGGGCGGCAGAGCCCAGATCACATCCCGAGGGCGGCAGCCTCCACCTCCTCTTCCTGCGGCAGGGGGGCGGTGGCGGCAGCAGCAGCGGCGGCCGCAGCAGCTCACCCCGCATCTCCTGCTGCGAGGGGCGAAGAGAGCTTCTACCCCACCATCGCCTCTTATAGCCACTGACAGACGGAAGTGGCGTCAGGGCGCCGGGGGCGCGCTGCCGCCAATGGAGGGATCGCACCATTGTGACGACTGGCGGCGGGGCGGGGCCTGTGAACGGGGGGGTGACGTAATCGTTTGTAAACAAATAGAGCCGGGGCGCGCAGAAGTACGCGGATTTCGGTGCAAAGGGTTGTGTGGCGCCTCCGCGGGTGCGGTAGAGGGAGCGTGTCTGCGTTGCTATGGCGGGGGTTTCCCGCGCGGGAAGCTCCGTGGGCAGCGGCAGCGCTGCGCGGAAGGGAGCAGGGAGGGTGCCTGTGCGTGTATCTCCGCGCAGGTCCCGCCCGAGGGGGAGCGGCACCGGCAGGGGCAGGGTGGGAGCGCGTGGCACGGAGGCCGGCATGCCTGCGCGGGCGCGTAATTCGGCGGCGCAGCCATGTTCCGCGGCTGTGTGTGCACGGCGGCGCGCTGCGGCGGTGAGCGGAGCGGCGGGGGAGCGCTGTATCTGGGGAGAGCAGAGCCACGTCAGCGGCGGGGGAGNGGGGGTGAGGGGCTGGGGGCCGGACGGGCGGGGTGGGAGCGGGAGCGCGCAGGAGGGTTAACTTTTTTCAGTGGTGTTTCGGTGCCCCGCGTCGGCTCGGCTGCGGGCGGCGGATTTGTGTGTGCGTGGGGGCATGCTCGTACATGTCTTCCCACGAAAAGCCAGCTGCAGCAGCGGTGCTCAAAGGTCGGTATTTATTTATCCCTACAGCCACCGGAGGTGATGCGTATTTTTTCCTGTTGCCTTCTTTCGCAGCCTCACGGGTGCCTCAGTGGGGCCACTCCTGTACCAGGCGCTCCGGGGGTCCCAGGCATGGCTTTGTCCTCGCGTTTGCTTACCATGGCCTTAAGACCAGGTTTGCAGGAGTGTCTCCGCACAGAACAAAAGCCCTGCCTCTGGGCAGCTGGTGGACCACCAAGCACATGGGCAGATGCAAAGCAAAGGGTGCGCTGGGGAGCAGGGGAAGTGTCTTCTCACAGGCCACCAGCCAAACCTCAGGCCTGGTTCTTTGAGGACACCCCAGAAATACAACTTTTAGTCATCCACATACTTAGTGCACACTGCTCAATGGCATGGTCTCCCTTAGGACTGTATGATCATCACAGCTTTTCTGTCACTTTGTTTGAAAGGGGAAAACCCCTAGGTGGATGAGAAAATTGATGCATATTACTCAGATAGTGATGGCCAAGAAGCTTGTAAAGCCTCAAGCCTTCCAGTGCCATGTGTCTCCCTTTTTGCAAAACTGAAGGGGAGAGGAAAGAAGCAGCAGAAGTTTTTTGTTTTGTTTTGTTTTTTCCTTGCTAAAAACACAGAAGTGTAGCTTCTTTGTTAGAAAACTCATTCTTCCCCTGGGGTATATGTCCTGTCCCTATGCAAAGCTGCAAAAGAAATTAATATTTATATGTACAGTTCTTCCAGTCAAAGATCAGAAATCAAGCCATTAAAGGCACAGTAACCATAGAATCATTGAATGGTTTGGGTTGGAAGGGACCTTAAAGATCATCTAGTTCCACCCCCCCCTACCATCAGTAGGGACACGCTCCACTAGACCAGGTTGCTCAAAGCTTCATCCAGCCTGGCCTTGAACACCTCCAGGGATGGAGTATCCACAGGTTCTCTGGACAGCCTGTTCCAGTGCCTCACCACTGTCACAGTAAAGAGTTTCTTCCTTATATCTAATGTAAATCAGCTCTTTTTCATCTTAAAGCCATTATCCCTTGCCCTATCAATACGTGGCTTTTTTACGAAGTGCCTTTCTAGCTCTCTTGTAGGCCCCCTTTAAGTACTGGAAGGCTGCTATGAGGTCTTTCTGGAGCCTTCTTTTCTCCAGGCTGAACAAACCCAACTCTCTCAGCCTTTCATTGTAGGAGAGGTGCTCCAGCACTCTGACCATCTTTGTACCCTTCCTCTGGACTCACTCCAATGGGTCCATGTTCTTCTCATGTTGGAGGCCCCAGAGCTGGACACAGTATTCCAGGTGTAGTCTCACAAGAGCAGAGTAGAGGGAGAGAGTCATCTCCCTTGACTTGCAGGTCACACTTCTTTTGATGCAGCCCAGGATAAGGTTGGCTTTCTGGGCTGCAAGCGCACATTGCTGGGTCATATTAAGATTCTCATCAACCAGCAACCCCAAGTCCTTCTCTTCAGGGCTGCTCTCAATCCATTCTTTGCCCAGCCTGAATTTGTGCTTGGGATTACCCCAACCCAGGTGCAGGACCTTGAGCTTGGCCTTGTTGAACTTCATGAGGTTTGCACTGGCCCACCTCTCAAACCTGTCAGGGTTCCTCTGGATGGCATCCCTTCCCTCCAGTGTGTTGACTGCACCACACAGCTTGGTTTTGTTGGCAAACTTGCTGAGGGTGCACTTGATCCCACTGTCCATGTCGCTGACAAAAATGTTAAACGTTGCTGGTCCCAGTACCAACCTCTGCAGAACACCACTCATCACTGGTCTCCATTTGGACATTGAGCCATTGACCGCAACTCTTTGAGTGCAGCCATCCAACCAAGTATTCCTTCTGTCAAATCCACATCTCTCCAATTTAGAGACAAGGATGCCATGTGGCACAGTGTCAGCTTTGCATAAATCCAGGTGGATGACATCAGAGTTGCTCTTGCCTTGTCCACCAGTGCTGTAACCCCATCATAGAAGGCCACCAACCCTTTCAGGCACGATTTGACCTTAGAGAAGCCATATTGGCTGTCACCTATTGCCTCCTTATTTTTAATGTGCCTTGGCATAGTTTCCAGGGAATCTCCTCCATGATCTTGTTGGGCACAGAGGTGAGACTGGCTGGCTTGTAGTTCCCCAGGTCTTCCTTATTTCCCTGTTTTAAAAAGGGGGTTATGGTTCCCCTTTTCCAGTCAGTAAGAACTTCACCAGACTGCCACGACTTCTCAAATATGATGGTTAGTGGTTTGGGGCCCTCTTCCCTCCAGGGCTTTATCCCATGGTACTCTACCAAGCAGATCTCCAAAGAGGCCAAAGTCCGTTCTCCTAAAGTCCAGGGTAGTGAGTTTGCTGTGCACCCTCCTCACTGCCCTGAGGATCTTGAACTCCACCATCTCATGGTCACTGCAGCCCAGGCTGCCCTTGAGCTTCACGTTCCCCACCAGTCCTTCTGTGTTGATGAGAGCAAGGTCCAGCATAGCAATTTCCACATTGGCTCCTCTGTCACTTGGAAAAGGAAGTTGTCATCAACACATTTCAGGAACTTCCTGGCTTGCTTATGTCCCTCCAACAGATATCAGGGTGGTCCATGAGGACTAGGGCTTGTGAGCGTGAGGCTTCTCTTATCTGTCTACAGAGTACCACAATTAAATCTTAAGATCTATTTTTCATAAAAATAATTCTGTAATGAAACATATAAAAATACACGTTAAATAATTAGAATAAAAGATGAACACAATTTTTGCTTGTCTGGTGTTAGAGATATACCTAAATACTGCTTTTGGTCTTTTCTCTGCAATCAGGATCTATCCTATCTTAGACTCTCAGTCTCAAGGGACTCTCTCCTTGACTCCATACACAAGGGAAATCTGCAAAACACCTTCAAAAGATAATCCTAAGAGATTAAACTCACAGCTTCACTGCATACCAAAAATGTCGGTGTGGATTTTAGAGCACAGTCTCATCTATTTTCCCCCCACTAACCTCTGAATATTACATTAGTGATCATGAGCTGTCCCTCTGTCCTACGAGAAGGGCGGACCTGCCAACCTGGCCCCTCTTCTTGCAGCTCCATAGGTGCCAGCCATCCTTTCTTCTCAAGTGCTTCCACAGCATATGTGAAGTATACCCGGAGCTGCCATTTCTGCTCTGTTCATATACTGGAATTTGCTGTTCTCTTTCAAACCTCAAAGCAGCAGATCCTTCTCTCCCTTTTCACAACAAGGTCCATCATCCTACTGGAAAATATCACTTGTGCAAAACTGATGTTATTCTCAGGGCATCGCAATTGCACCAAAATAACTACTGGAAATACTTCAACAACAAAAGGAAGAGTATAATGTTTGCCACATTTGCGGGGACCTGAGCTTTATCTGGGCCAGTTTCTCATCTCTCTCACTTAGTTCCAGCCGGAATCAAAGGAGTTTTAGGAACTCCAAAGTGCCTTATGTATAGCACCCCAAAGCACGAGGTTTAAAAAGCTCTCCTCAGCTTGCTACAGCAGTAACTCTTATGGACAGCAAGACTGTTCAGCTCAGATTTGAATCTTCTCCCTTGAACTGTACTTCTAAGAACATGATGTGGCAGCATGCACCTCATGCCTCACTCTGTGAGAGGGGAAGAGAATATTTTTTGTCTCTTTTCTTAAAAGCTTGCTAGACCATTGGAGAGTTTCCCTCAAATCTCCTCCAGAGTCAATAAACTGAGAGCATTTTAGCAATCAATAAGTTTTCATAGTTCCTATTGCTTCCAAACAGTTACAGCATGTATAAAGAGTGTCTTGTCTATGGAAAGGGTAAATGGCTGTGCATACAGATCAGTCTACTAGTGAGGAATGAACCACCTCCGCATTCTTACTGTGCAGCCAGGAAGCAGTTCCAAGTGTAACTTGGAGGGCAAGGCTCTACGAGATGCTTGCCAGCAGGACTTCATCCCTAGCTGTGGGAGGGAACAAGGTAACAGGAGCTGCTAATGCAGAGAACCATCTTGTTTTCCCAGTCTAGGCAAGTCTGCCTCCATCTCAGTGCTATGGTGGGATAGCAGAGGAGATGCTGCCATTTTCTGCCTGTGAAATGCTCTTGAAGATTCTCATCTTTACAGTATGCAGGCTCTTAGCGATGATAAAGACTTGGGCGTACAGCCCATGGGATCATGGAAAGTCAGCTTTCCTTGATAGGACTTCCATGGAGAACATCAGAGAAACTGGCCATACCTTAGCTTGTTGCTGATTTGTGCCTTAGCTTCCTGCCAGTATGCTAGCATGTTTCACTGATCTGCTATTTTGCTCTGAACTTCTTTGGCAGCTGGACATTTTGGGATATATTAAGTGGCTCTTACTTTCTCTGGCCAGGTTCCAGGAGTCTGCCTCTGCAGCTCCAGGCACAGAGGAGGCAGTTTACTTGGTCAATAGTGCAAGATACTCTCTCATACCTTAACGGTAGGATGCTGAAGTAGATAATGTAAACATTTAACAACTGCCTTATTCAGGCCATCTGATTCTTTAAATGAAGCAGAGGCCCTAGGGAGAGAAAATAAAAAGGGTATATGATCGTGTAATTAAAAACTGGGTCATAATGAATATGCACAGAAGGGTTGAATTAAGGTTGTACTGGCAACCAAGCTTCTGATATTTCCTAACTTTTAAGCAATATAATGCAACCTTTACAACATTTCTTTCAAGTTGTTTTGGCAGGAACTGTTTCTCGCCATTGGTTTGGAGAGAGCCTAGCACTTTACGAGTTCTGCCATAATGGAAATAAGTAATAGAAATACAACTAACTTTTATCTGTGCCACACACACACATACACACCCTGCAACTATTGCAACATGTTCTTTTCCCAGCTTTTTCTGAAGGAAGCTACTGAGTGTTCTTTATGGTAAGTGGGAAGATTCAAGAGTTCAAAGGAGAATAATTAGAATTATTTGATTTTTAAAAAAATTTTCTGGTCCTAAAGTCTGAATAAATATATATTTGTTTATGGAAGTAAATACATGTACAGCATGGATTTTTTTTTTTCCTGTTTGGAAAATTATTCCTGACAGAATAAGGAAATGCAAGAAAGTGTGAAGGCGTTACAGGCTTTTTATGTGGTATCTTGTTAAAACCTTTCAGTGTAGAAAAGTGTTAGGTCTGTTCTCTTCCTATTTCACTGTAAGTTCTAGCTATGGTTTTATGCTGTTTGGCATTGACCTAATAAAGAAGTAACAGTTGAGAAATAATTGCTCTTTGTTTACAAAAAGATGCATATGTGCCTTACATTGGCATAAGCTTGCTTTCACCTGTTAGCTGAAGAATACTGTTTGCAATACATAAAATACATCAACAACCCATTCTATGTATAGAGTATATTTTTAATGCAGGTTGATGTTATTAAAATGCCACATTATTTTTGCCATTTAGCAAGCATTTGAAAGTGTATAGCAAGAGGTTGCTTTATTTTTTCTTTCTGCAGAGGAAAGCTTACCATGGGTTGCACAGAACATTTATTAATGCTTCAGCTCTCTTTAGTCTTTGCTCTGAATACGTAGCTACAGCTGTACAGACATTAAGTTGCTATTCCTGGAGGCAGATGTAACCCAGCAAGTCCGTAGCTGGCCCTGCATGTCCATGCTGCTCTCCACAGGACCTTGTGGCCTGGTTGTGAGTTCCCACTTTGTTCTGTAAAGTTATCAAGCAGGCGCCCTTCCAGCTGCATCGGTGGTACTGGGGTCCTTCTTAGAAGGACTTTGGCCACGCGACTTCGATTAAGATGGAGACAGAAGTGGTTAGCCCTCCTTGCTGCAGGGTAAGTGCCCTTCACCGCCTGCTGAGGGGTATCTTGGACCTAATTTTTTTCCCTAAAGCCAGTCCCTGAGAGCAGGCTGGCATTCATGTTGTGTTGTCACAAGATGTGTTTGGACTCAAGTTTGGGCTCAGACCTGGGCTCAGAAATGTCTTATGGATCCAGCCCACTTGTAAAGTGGCGACACTCTGCAGTGAGGCAGGGATAAGGGCTCTTCAGCTCTGGTGGTATGCCTTTCTCTCAGCCCAGCATTACGACACTGAAAGTAACCGCAGTGTTGTGACCATGAGTGTTTTATCCTAAAAAAGTGTGGGGGTGAAGAAGTCAGTAGCATATTCTTCCAAAATGGAGAAGTCTCACTTTTGAAAGGGTAACATAGACTGGTATGAGTCAGAGAAAGGGCAAAAGTCTGATTTGTGACCACACGGGGAACCCCCCGCCCTTCAACATGCTCATGCATGCCCACATGTACACACACACGTACACGCGCACACACTCTGTGCATTTGTACATTGGTCTATCAGGCAATGAATTCCTCAAACCGTTTCTCACACAAGTAGAGTCCTGTTTAAGCAAGTGGGACAAGTGCCTTAAGCCAGAGTCCCATTCTGCAGTCCAGCAAGAGTCTAACAAACATCTCTGCCACTGCAGGAAGCTTGAGAGGGGATGGAAAGATCCAGAGGCACGAGGGAAAGCTGTCAGCATTGGTTATAACTACAGCATGTTCTGTAAAAGTGATTTCAGGAAAACCTGCTCGTGACATCCTAAAATGACAAAACTCTGTTGCACTTACTCCATACAGAAAAAAGGCTTGCTCTGTGGGGGATAAGTTTGATTTCAAAGGGATCACTCACAGAGATGATATTCCTTGTGGCATGAGCCTCAGGTGGCAGAAACCAGAATCTGGCCCGGACAGATTCAACAGAAGGCTTTTCCTATGCTATTGCTTTGATTTCAGCAAACAACATGTGACAGCATGCACATATAGCAGATAAAAAGCAAATTCAGAAAATAGTATTCTGGTTTTATTATAAAGATGATTTTTTTTTTTTTTTCAAGTGGGATAGTAGCAGGTGTGGCAGCGCACGGGGCGCTTGTTTTTAACAAAGCAATCATAGTTTGGATCCAGTAACAACAGAAATTTAAGAAGACAATAGAAGCAGATGATCTGAAAGTTTGTCAATAGAGAGCTCTTCACAACACAGTTATACATAACCATTATTATACATCCAGTTTTTCATTTGTATGCACTTATGAATAAAACAGGAGAGACTAATATAGATGAGATAAACAATCCAACAGTGCAATCCTGCATGGGAAAGCTATTAACAATAATATTAAAGTGAAAGGAGCTTTTAAGTGAAAAGAATGATTTAACCATTGGTTGTCATGCTCTGCAATCAAGTGATATCATCTCGAACTCCAAATTTTTACCTCTCCTGTAGTTTTTTCATAGTGCGGCTGGGATGGGAGGGATGATAAAGAGGTTTATACTTCTCTGCTTCCCAAAGTTCTCTTTTCTGGCCTACAATGTAGCTTTAGGAAGGCCTGAAATCATTCCAGAGCTTCTTTGACCATAGTGGCTGTATATGGGCTCTTGCACGGAGCGGTGACTGCCAGAAGAGCCTGTGTTGGTCAGCACGGGGCTGCTGGTCCCCCTGTGGTCAGGCAGAGGGAGAACCAACAGAGGTAACTTCCTGGAAAAAGAGTACCCTGACACCCACTTAGGCATTTCAGGGATTCTTTGTGATGCTGAAGTGGCTTAGAGAAGCAGGGGGACGCCTAGCATTTAGACCCATGTTTAATCACACAGTAAGTGGTGTTCCTGAAGGGTTGATTTCTAGGTTTGTAGGCAATGGTTCCTAAAGCAAGGTCATTACCCTCAGCAGGGGTTATGACAATGACAGGTAGTGTCCTGAGCTCAACCAAGAGTTGGTTTCTTCTGGTGTTTATGCTAGTAGTTGGGGAGGCATGAAATCAGCAGCAGGAAAGCAAGATTACAGCTAGAACAAGCTTATCAACTACTGCATTGACAGAAAAAAATCATTATGGATTATAATGTAGCCTTCTTCATAGGGTTTGTCCACAGAATAGGCATCTAAACATCAAATCCTTCTAAACATATCCGAGCACTTTTTTTTTACAGAGGTGTCTCCAGAGCAGAACTCCATGCAGTGGAGAGTCCACCAGTCTAACTATATTAGCCAGACCCCAAGAATTTTAACAATACTTTTATAACAGTATTTCCTGTATGTTAGAATTAAAACTATGACTGCAGATTTTAAGTGCAAATTTTATTAAAATAATTAAAGATTTTAAGAAACCAATGTGTTGGTCCTGCAATTTTTCTTAGTATTTGCAGCTTACATACTTTGATATATGATGCAGTTATAAAAATCTAGACAGAGTTTTAAAAAACCTTTAAAATATCTGAAAAAAAACCCCTTTCATTTACTTTCCAGTTATGTCATAAAAATTTCTTAAGCAGCTTTATTTAGGTTTGTGATTTGTAAACCAGATGAGGCTTTCAAATGCATGGCTCCTTTGGACAAGTTATTAAGTACTAGCTACAAACCTTCAGCAAATCTGCCTGTCTCAGAAATACCTCAAAAAAGCAAAACATGGAGACACTGTAATGGTAACAATGGAGATTTTAGGCTAGGCCTACCCAGACTACAAAGAAGATTGCCCACTATTACAACTTGTTACAACAGAAGAAACAGTAAAATAGTGAGTGTAATATGTAGCTGGGCATAAACACCTGCGTCACAAACTCATAACATCCCTCTGCCAAAGCTAGACATGATTATTTTGGTTGTAAATCAGGTGCTCCTGCACACAGTGCAGGGTCTGGCTTTGAAGGACAAATTATTTCAGATTAGCTGCATTTTTATTCTTTCTTTGTGGTCTGTCATATCTAAATCCTTCATATCAATGCAATGAATACACTGCTGTAAAAATAGCCACTTACCTTTTTTTTTTTTTCCTAGCCAACACTTACCACAACTTGATTCTCTTTCCCATTGTCATTTGTAGTCATGGCATTGCTCCTGTTACAGCTTTTTCTCCTACTTGCAATGGTATTAACTCAGGCATTTTAATCAGTCTCAGACAGAAATTTAGCCTGTGAATTCTCAGGACAAAATTAATATAATTAGTTCTCTAGGACAGATTTGGCAGGCTGAAGGAACATCACATTGAGGGTCTATATATTACCTTCCTTTGAGTACTGATAGATTTTCTGGATATAATCAGGTGAAAAAAAAATTTAAAAAATCACAGATAGACAGTTCTTATTTGGTTTTGTAGCTGTATATATGTTGCTGTTTACTGCATTTATATGTGAACAAACATGCTTGTCTGCAAATGTAGTCATTCATGCCTTTAATGGGATTGTATTGCCTGTTGCATGCCTAAAATTAATCTGTTTGGCCGGTCCCCATGCAACTCAAACTCTTTCCCCAGAAGCGATGAACAAACCTGAACACTGAGTAACTTACTTTCCTAAATTCAGTCATGTGAGTAATCTCCCTGACTTTGATGAGATTATCCATATAATTGCAAATGAATAGGATTGTGATTTTAGGGCACATAACCCAAGACTTTACATCTCAGAGCTCCCATCGCATGCTTTTTCTCCTTTCTGAGAGATGTGCCATAAACTGAGGAACGTTTGTCCTGTATCAACTATAAATTGCCAATTCAAAAAAAAAAAAAAAGAGGAAAAAACAGATCCTGGTTTTTAATGGTACTGTTTTTATAGAACACAAGATCCATCTGACTGTTAATACAAGTATCTTAAATGAGCATACTTGATAACACTGGAAAAGGAGAAAGAGGGGCCT
This sequence comes from Syrrhaptes paradoxus, assembly GCA_013400615.1. NCBI lineage: Eukaryota > Metazoa > Chordata > Aves > Pterocliformes > Pteroclidae > Syrrhaptes > Syrrhaptes paradoxus. The sequence continues at coordinate 14,320 of VZTO01018805.1, forward strand.
AAATACAAGCAGAGGCAGTATTCTTCTCCCACAAAAATAATGGTTATTTCCTCCATTGTTTTTAAGGAATGTCGGAAAAGACTAGCTGAAACAGAAACAAAAATCTTGACAGCAGAAACATACACCTCTATAAAATTAGGCCATTAGTTCTGATTTAGATTAACCAGATGTCTCAAACAGGCCTGCAATGAAAAACAAGAAAAGCACAGCTTTTTAATTAAAAAAAAAAGATGCATAGCATTTTTTAATCTAAAAAACCACTGCCTTGTGATCTAAGTCTTTTTGTCTGCTGCTTCCAACACTACCTTCAAACAGTGACCATTTTTCCTCCTGTGTTTGTCTCTGATGCATTTCCAGAGACAGAGGAACAAAAAGCTGCCTGATACCCCTCTTACAATAGAAAGGAGATGTGCCTGGCTGTGTGGGAGGAGCCGCTCCATTCTTCCGTGTAGCGCTGGGTACACATGCTTGGAGCGGCATTAAGTGTTCCTGGGAGCAGGGAACAGAGTGTTCCAGCAGGATCTAACATACAAGCAGAGATAGAAAGCCATTTTCCTCACAGCTACACAATGCATTAATACAAGATCCTGAGCTCGCAAAGGATGAACCTACTGTTTCAGAACTTTTTTCTTTTTTTTTTTTGCATCTTTCAATTTTACATTATTTAAGAGGAGTCTGCATTTTTTTTTCAAACCTAATTCTTTTTAAAAATTCACTCCTTTGTTAAGGCCTCCTTGTAAAAAATTACATAAGAGATACAGCAGTTGCATAAAGCATCCCTTAAAGATCTGCATAAAATGTCTTTGTCAGCGATATTTTATTCACCTTGATTTTTGTTCCCCACAACTCAGCTAGCAGTCAGTGGAGAGGGGAGAGTAGAAATTCAAATAAGATAACAGGGGAGAAGGGAAAGGGAAAGCTAAAGCCACCAACATCTATGCTATGGAACAAGAACATGCTGCTGTTCTCCACCATAAGCAGGTGGAGCCCCACCGGCTGTGTCAGCGCTACTCTAATGCCACATCATTGCAGCCCGCTCGGGCCCTGAAACCATGCTACTTCATACCAAGAAACCAACATGTGCAAGGCCAAGGCAGGGAATGTCTGCAGCACATTCCTTTCCTCTGCATAGACATGCCTTCATTGTTTCCACTCAGTTTTGTTACCCTGGAGCTGTAGGGTATTTCCTGCAGAGTCATCTCCTCCCACCAGCTCTGAGCTTCAGTCTCAACTACCAGGCAGCATAGTTTCAGTAGAGCCAAGCCGGAGATGGTGCCACCAGCACCCAAACAGTTCTGTTTCATATTGGAAAAAACAACAACAGCGACAACAAAATTAAAAAAAAAACAACCCCAAAACACCACCACCACCAAAAAATTTTGCCATTTTTTTCTCCCCAGAAATTTCCAAATCTGTTCAAAGCTACCTGCAAGTGTGGGTGTGTGCCCCCTGGATTTTCTGTACTGATATCATAGCATAAAAAAATTACTAGGGATGTCCAGGGATGATCATAAGAGTTGCTTCAGTTGCTACAGTCCTAGAGGAAATTATGTGGCCATCAGTTATGCAACTTCCTACTTTGTATCTAAGGCAAATTCACTGATTTATATAAATATGGCTTAGTAGTAGTTGATATTTCCTGAAGGCTGGTCATCTTTTTCTTTTTAAAGTAGTGGAATCTACAGTAAGAAGTAGTAATTGAAACCTGGATTTTTCACGTACGTGTTTTAAATTGCTAACTACTGCAGTGATTTCAACACAAAGCAGACAGTCTCAGAATGATGAACCAAAACTTACTTTTCTGTTGTGTTGATTTAACCTCAATATTTCAGCCAATGGCCAAAAGTATAACAAGAATGAACTTCAGTTGCTCGAGATTTGAAAAGTAGTTATAACCCTCAGACTGACACAACAGCTGTGAGAGCTCAGTACCTCAAAGAGGTTTGATGATGGGAAGAATCCCCCTTTCCTGGGGTGCAGATGGAAATTTCACCTTTTGCCATCTCATGCTGCATTTGATAACTGTGGATCCCATTTCATTTTTAATCTGGTCATCTCAAATCACTTTGACCCTGTTTTTTTAAATGCCAGAAACTTGCTGTGCCTTTCCCACTCCAGCTATAAAGCAGTTACATTGACCACAGAAATGCTTATGTCACCAGTGGAGGTTTTAGAACAAAGACAATAGCAGTTTTATTATTCCTGATAAAGGTAAGCACCCTCCTCTGTGAAGACAGAGACATAAAAAATTACCTGTAGTAAATAAAGGTATGGATGGTCAGATAAAAATGCAGTAGTGTTGCTCATTAACTCCACAGATTGGAGGCCAAGAAGATGTTAAATGGAGGGTGGAGGGGAGTTTTACATGTACTCATTTCTGAAGCAAATGAAACAAAGCCAGTGGAATAATTTTGTTTCATAACTGCCACGAGTCCTCTCCCAAGTATTTTTATAGTTACCATTACTAACTTCTTCATTGATTATATATCAATTGCACAAACTCATTGGAAAGAAGGTGACTAGACTTTTTATCCATATCTTCTTGTTCTGGAAGCATAAGGGTAACATTATTATGCACTAATGTCAACTGCTTGCTGGTGTGTACACTTTCCAAATTCAACAGGCTTTCTTCTGGTGTTAGAAGAGTTTTGTAATGGACTTCAATGGAAAGAGGGTAAGGTTTGACAATATGTTTCGCTGTGCTGAACGGTATAGAAACCTTTTCTTTAAAATTTACCAAGCCAATTTTCTTTTCCTTCAACTGGCTTTTGAACTGTTGACTGACATTCGCGCTTGTTTTTTTTTCTCGGTCTTAACTGATAAAACATTAACATGTTGGGAAATAGATTAATTTCTTCTTGCCAATAGCAGAGTATGAGATCAGGCATTGTGAGGAGGCAGAGTCCAGAGGATGCTTGTTAGGATCTATATCTTTTCAGAGGCCCTTTAGCATGTAGCTCTAAGGAGTCCTAGGACTGGAGAAGTTTGATTACCTCATGCATATGACAAATGGGTTTAAAAGCTATCAAAACAGTTGAAATACTTAAGGGTCCTTTCATAGAATCATAGAATGGTTTGGATTGGAGAGGAGCTTAAAGATCATCAAGTTCCAACCCCCCTGCCGTGGGTGGGGACACCCTCCACTAGACCAGGTTGCTCAAAGCCTCATCCAGCCTGGTCTTGAACACCTCCAGGGATGGAGCATCCACAACTACCCTGGGCAACCTCTTCCAGTGTCTGTTCCAGTTATATACACTCTTGTAAGAGCAATTATGTTTGTTTCTAGGATGGTTGAATTAACTGTTTCTCCCTTGCAAATCAGGCAACACAAACAGCAATGCATGTCATCCCTTGGCTAACTTGAACTATTTGAATCCCTCTGACAATACAAAAAGAACTAAACCCCTTTTTTGAAATTCATGCCAGAATAGTTAAAAGTTTTGAATGACATACTTAATTAGAAAACACAGCTTAATGTATACTTTCATCAACAAATTGTTTGCAATTTAAATGCAAACAGAGAATTAAATTCTAAAGAAGTTTGTCAATGTTTTCAGTTAACTTTAAAGTTTAACTATTAGATTGGGATCATTCTATTAACAGAAATAAGAGGAATAAATCTATTTCTACTTTTAGTTTCATATGCATAGGTAGTACTTTGAAGATAATCAAAGATGTCCCCTGAAAAAAAAAAAATAAAAGAAACACTGTAAACAGTCTTCATGGACAGAAAGCAAAAACAATATATAATTGCAAATAGTGAAGCATTTCAAATTTGTTTGGGTATATCATTTGTACATCCCAGAACTCATAAAAAATAGGTAATTGTTTCTACCTCCACTTAGCAAAGCCTTTTACTAAAATAAAATAGTCAGACCTTTCCCCCTCTCAGGCTCTCCTACACCCCCTCTGCTTGTGTTAATGACTAGTGCCCCCCATCCCACTGCCTCTGGGAATGCTGCAGAGGGTTTGATAACACAGGCTGCATCCACAGCCATGCACAGAAGGAAAAGGCAGGACAGGAAAGTCCTTTTGTTCCTGTATGATTCCTGTTTAACCCCTGGGTAACGCTCCTTTAGTATGCTAAGTGTTTTCTCAGCCTGAATTACAGCACACGGCCATGTACAGGAGGACACAAAGCCACCATGCCCATGTGGCCCAAAAGAAGTAAATTTACATAGTGAAACTTTTAGTGCTGAAAACCACAATATACAGCTTCTGGGGGTTTGTTTCAGACCACCCAGCTCTAGTCTGGCCCTGTGGGCTGTACGTGTGTTAGTGGATGGAGCACTTTAGCTGTGTGGTCCTTCACAAGCACAACATGCGTCGGTCTTTTTATATGTTGTGAGTGTGTTGCTGTGGTGGTAGGAGTGAGCTCCAAGCATGGGGCACGCCATGGAGCGCCCCAGGACGGGACAGATGGACATCAGTCACCTCAGAATATCTTTGCTGCGTGCTTGTGACAGCTATACCAGGCAGAGCGCTGGTGCAATGGAGGATCTGGGCTCTTAGCAGCAATCAGGTCCACGTTGCAACTGATAATGCGACTGTCTAAATATACCAGTGATTAGGGCTACCCTGCCTAGATTAAAGTCACAGCTCTGTATCTTCCATCTGAGGCACAAGAGTTGGCCTGATGACAGCACACACATGAACTCTGACCTGTTTTTCCAAATTGTTTTTTAGAGCATGCTTTAAATATACTGGGTCACTGTCTGTAATAGTGGATCGCAACAAATGCAATCCCTTCTCCAAGGATGGCTTCCTTAAACTCCTTAAATTGCACTAGGGTGGAGCAGGCTACGTGATTAGGAGGTCATCTCTTTAATGGTTCAGAGGAGTCTAAGTGTGCACCTCATATTTTTAACAAAAAAAAAAACCCAAACCAAAACAAACAAAAAACCTGCTAAAATTTGTGTATAAAACATCAACAAACGCTTTAAGCAAAAGCAAAAGCTCAAGCTCAAATTCAAGCATTTCCTTTTATAAGATACTCTGTTTTGTTATAATGCCACCTCTTCTTTTCAAGGGGCCTCAGTTATCTGTCTTACACATTTCAGGGGACAGAAACTGATCCTGTGGTCCTGAACAAGCCATTCTGATTTCTTTTCTGTCCAGAGCTGAATTTAAGGCATTGCTGCCTTGACAAATAGGACTCTCTTTGCTCTCCCTCAGAAATACCCAATATAATTACAGAAGATTCAGTTCTTCCTGTATTTTTCCCTAGGCAATGACCTGCTTTGCTTGTGTGACAAAATCAACCCCAATTTTATCATCCGGAGGATAACAAAGTTGCCTCACCTTTTTCAAATAAATTCATCTGGGAATTGCAAAACGAAAAAAAAAAATAAAAAAGACCTTATTCCTTTAATTGTTCACCATTTTAGCATGAGGAAGTTACACACAGGGGAGCCTTGAAACTTCTTTCATGTTCATACCCTTTAATTCAATTAAGGCCCTAAGCTAAAGCAAAGAGCTAGCAAGAGTCAGATACTATTGCTACTGATAATGTAACTGACAAAAAAATTAATGGCATATAAACAATTCAAGTAGCTGTTTTATTATGAGATTCCCCTTCTGAAGCAGGTTATTTTGCCTAGTAGATGACAGAATTATGGATTAATTCCTAACTCACTTTCTTCAATCTTTGATTTAAAATAGGCCACTGGATTTAGGCACTTGAGGTGCATAGAAGTGTTTATATTTTCTAAATGGCCTTCTGTGATCTGAAGAGATCAATGGCATACATTTTACTTGCATTGACTGCATTTGAAGCCTAAGGGGAAAACAAAAGCACAAATAATGGATTGATTGAAATGGAATTTGAGATTTTAGTCTAAGGATTTCAGACACATTTGCAGACGTGTGAGAGGTCATATAAAGACCTAACCACATATGGGATTATTGTGTGGTCAAAGTATTGGCTGCCAAATGTGTGGCTTTAAAGAAAATAGAATTTAGGCTTAAAATCATCAAGGTAGTCAAAGAGAAGGATTGTTTGCCTGATCCTGAGCCCTAAAGAGTGAATAACAAAAAACAGGCAATAGAAAAGCAGAAAGATATTTTAGTGAATTAATGAATAAACTTGCAGTCATGATGAATACTTTTACACTGACACATTTTCATGTATTACCAAATAAAGAACTCGGAAATAGCTATTCTGCCTCAGAGTAGAAAAAAAAGAAAATACATAAAATGAAAAAACACTCAGAAAAATGCCAAAAAAATCCTACCCCCTGAAGCCTGTGAAAATACCTAAATCTGCTGAAAACAGGAAGAAGTAGATTTCATGATCAAGCAAAAATACTGAAATAATTGACAGTGCATATTTGAGGAGCTGTATTTTCATCAGGTGTGTTGTTTCATTAAATAATGACGAAAAAAGAGAGGCATGGACAGTGTTGGCTGTACACATTTGGGATGGCTGGACTAAAAAAGGCATCAAATTTTCACCTTCTAGAAGGAAAAGTCACGTAGCAGCTGTGGCTCTAGTACCTGTGTACAGATCCCCTCTCACAACAAGGATTTTTAAAAGAACATAGCTTCATCTCCTGTCACTTGCAGATCTTGAATGCTGCTTTGGATCAAACTAATCAGAGACATTGGCAAGTTGGTTTGTTTATCACCTTCTCCCAGGAACTCTTGAGTCACAGAGTAACCCAAAATAAGAGTGAGGTGAGAGGGAGGAACCTTCTCCCATTGCAATGCATGCAAATGCCCAACATCCAATTTTGGTAGGATCTTCTTAGGAAATCAATGTCCTGTGGTCTTGGCTTTGGGTCCTGTAGCTTATATGAGTTTCTCCTATGGGAGCCTTGTACGAGAAATAATTCACCTCTAGTGAAAAAGCTGTCTCTTGGACTTCACTGCACCTCCTTAGGATGTCCACACTGCCTGACCTCATTAATCTTGTTTTTCATGGTCACTGTACTGTGCAGTTATTCCATTAACATATTGTAGTGCTGCCCGAGGCTGCTCTAATGTATTCTCTATTCTTTATTTGCGTAATTTATTTAGGCATTTGTAGTGCATTGACTACTGTAGGGTCTCTCTTTCTATGGGCAAATGAGGAGAGCATATGGTGTGGAACTGTGAGCTATTGACTGTGCTCCTGGGAAGCCCTGTAAAAGGGCACAGATACTCTGGCACAGCATTTCTACACATCAGCTCAATTAAAAAAAAAAATTCAAAAATTGCAACAATTTTCCGCATAAGGAGCACTTTATATACATTTATGCCTGTGCATACTGTGCACTGGAGGAAAGGAAGGGAGAATGTGCCTACAGCCTATAATAGGTATTTAAACCCTCTGACAAATTTGGGATACAACTCAAAGAGTAGATGTTGCAGAGCTCAGAAGCATGTCATGTTATATGGCAATGCAGGGAGCAACACACTGTTCACTCACTGTACATTCTGTTTTCTGACATATTTAGAGGGAACAATAGAACTGGCCAAATTCAGCAAATGAAGTAAAGAACTGTGACAAGCCTTTAACATAAATAGGCCTTCTTTCTGTGCGGTCATCTCTTCTGCATTTTACGTGTATACACATAGATTTCCTTGCTTGGAAATAAAGGTCATAATTCTTTTATCCTTTTTGCTCACTAAATGTATACATGGCCTCTTTCTTTAGGAGCACCAAAAAGCACAAGATGCCAAATGACAGAACATAAAAAGCATGAGACTCCTTTTTTTTAATTACACTTAGTTTTAATATATGTTGGTGCAAGTTGTGAATCAAATATAAATTATTTTGTTTTGCAAGAATACATAAGCATCATCTACTTTTGAAAAATATTTTAATATTAAATTCCTTCACATCCAATCCTTATTAGCATCTTAATTTTATTATTAACTGTATTTAGTTGAACAAAAATTGAGAGAAAGCCTGATACGTTAATGTTTCATTCTTTTATCATCAATGTTTAAATTGTGTCCCATGTTTAATGGATACCTGTTGTACATTATGAGTTGCTTTCCCTCTGTTAAGAAATGGATTATGGATTTTTGATGACATTATTCATAAATAGTTGGTGACTTTGAGTGCCAAATTTGAGACCCTTTATCTTTAACAGATGTACCCATGGTTACTGTGAACACTGCTCACACACTAAAGAACTGGCAGGATAGTAACAGTGAGAAAGATAAACTAATTCACTCCAAATCTAGGAAAATTAAAGAATGAAGAATGGGCAGTCTGGCTTTTGTTTAAGTGTTAAAACATCCACTCGTCTCCAAAGTAAGCTGGGACAGCACTGCTCAAAATAATGAAAAGCTTGAACTAAGTAGCCATGACTCCTCTGTCACTGCCATTGCATGTACAGTTGCTGTAGATATACAGAAGACATGCTTTTAGACAAGGGAACAGTTATCAGCTCACAGTCCTGCCTTGACCATTTGTCCCTTAATAATGGCAAGGAACAAGACAATTGGGAAAACAGAGCTGAGTGCTGCTAGAAGAGTAAGAATATCCTGAAAGGCTCAAAAGCTTGTTAAAATTGTTTTATGGCAATGAAATAGCCTTTAAAATCATTTGAATTACAAACAGTGAAATTTTATTGTTAAACCAGTATTGTTTCTGAGCCACAGGAGGCATCTGAACAGGGAGGGAAGAGTTGGAGCCAGATAGAGAAGGAAGGAGTTTCTTACCAGCGTGTTGCCTGTGCGGCATCTCAGGCAGATCAAAGAGCAGATGTTTTCTGGGGGAAGGAGAACCCTTAGCTATTCAGTACCTATTTAGTTACCAGCACTGGTCAGGCTGGTCCTGGGCACAGGTAGACTGGAAGAGGAAGGGAACACCATGGAAATATGAGAGGAGGGAAGTAGAAATGTTTACCTTCCTCCCCAGATCCATTTTCACACATAACTTTAACGTCCAATGTGATCCTGACTTCAGTTCTAGGTGGAGTTTCTGGAGGTGAGGAAATACTGAGAAAGTGTTGAAAGTCAGAAAGTGGTGTTTACAGCTCTTATGTCCTGAGGAAACTGAGTTCATCCTCTCATGGCTGTAAAACCTGGGAAAAGAGTCCACGAGTAGGCATGTGCACACCACAGTGTTGTCTCGCCCCTAACACCATAGGGTCATATGGCAATGGTTTTGCTGGAGAACTGATCTTTATCACTGGTTCAGGTCAAGAGAGAAACCATCCTCTTGGAGGGAAGTTCCAGATTTCAGAAACAATGCATAAACTAAGTTCTTGCCATGATACTGTACAGAGAAAAGAAGTTAAACTGCTGTACATTATAGCCCCCTTTACATGACTGGTCAGGTCTCTGGGGCAAATCAGCCAGCCCATCGTCCCATCTGCAGTTCAAGCCTGAGACAGATTCTGGGTCATCACAAAACCCAAATACAGCCACTTGACCTGCTGGTAGGAATGTATTAGCCTTAAGTCCCTACTTTAACCATACCAGTGTGTTCTGGAAACAGAAAAATGTATTTACTCAGAAATTGATGTCCAAAATTGTCATGAGCACCACCTGATCCAAGCAAAAATAATGCTGTTCCCAAGTCTGAATAGCTGCCTTATGCTTCTGCTGAGGGGACACTCCAGGGCTACAGCATGAATAAAATTACGTCTTATTTCAGCAAGACCTTCTGCCTCAGAACAGCCGAAAGCACATTATCAGGGCAACAAGTGACAACTTCAGCTCCAGAAAAGATGTATTCTATAAAGAAGCCAACTCTGTGATGAAAGACAGGAAAACCTGTATAACTGCATATGTTGCACAAAGTAAATTAACAATTTATAACTCATTCACATAATGCAGTTACTGGCAGGAGGCAGACAACAGTACCATATTCATTGAAGCTTTAGGAAGACACTGTTTTCACTCTGCTTAAAAAAAAACAGTTGCTATCGGAGACCTAAAGGAAATGGTAGGTGTTAGCTGCCCTAACCGTTGTGCATTTGACTGCTGCATTTGTGTCGTGTTGAGGTTGGGTGTGCTTACATGCACATCTAAATGTCAAACTCCTTACATGCACTGCAACTCAACTGGATCATGTTAACGAGATGTTCAGAAGTGTGTCTTTAGGTGTTCTCCCAGCCAAACCAGCTTTAGTCAAAGTCTTTCCCTGACCTCAGTAACAAAAATAAACCTGTACCTCATCTTACCCTTGGTGTTGTCAGAACTCTGACTTGATGGTCTTAGATAAAATGCGTAGGCACACATTCATATGCAAAACACCACCAGCTCTTACTTCATTAATGTTATAGTGTTTGTCTTTGGAAGTTTGTTTGAGTTGCTTATTTCCTGTCTGAGCTTTGTTGGGGTGTCTCACAGTGTGACTTAGGGTGGATGAGTGATACTGCATGCAGCACAAATATGCCCAAACCAGTGAAATATTTGCAGACACTAGCTTGCCCATGCCCAAAATGTAAAAACTTAGAATCTGCTTACATGGACTTTTTTTTTCTTCTCTTTCACCTGAAGTTAAGAGGTACCAAAGTAAAGAGCTGTATGTATGACGGAACTTAATTCAGAAATAAAATCTGACTAGTTCCATTACGTTGTTATTTTGGGGAGTATTTAAGGTACTGAATATTTATACAGGAATTTAGACATTCATACAGTATTTGCTACAATTAATATTATTTTCTCTCTCTTACATTCAGTGCATAAAGAAAGTAATTTCTGACCTATGTAAATGGCATACAAAACCATTCTCCACCGCCTTTTCCAAAATTTAATCTAACAATCAAAAATGACAGCAGCATAGATAAGCATAAATGTCAGCGAGCTGCACACTAGCACAGACATGTTTCATGGGGGAGGTGGTAACAGCTCACACTTTTTTTACAGAATGAAGACTGATGTATTGTCATGTTTTCTTTACAATATATATTTTCTTAAAAATTTGTGCTTCTCAGTTAAAAGCAAAATAAAACAAATTATGCTAACATGAAGGCAAGCTTCAAATGACCCTTCAGTTTTCTAGGTCACAGTTTGTTATCTTGAAGTAACGCATGCGCGCAGGTGCACATGTGCTCTTGTACACAGAGGTAAACTTTCTAAATACTGGCAGATTGTCCTAGTGCTCGAGTGCTCTTGTTAAAAGGCATGTTCACTAAGATGGAATGAATGTTTCAAGTCAAATGTAGTGATTTTTCTTAAACTCACCTGAAACTTTCCCCTCAGAGCCTGAGCACAAGGAAAGCATGGAAAGTGAAAAAATCAAGACTGCGCTTTGGGGAGGGGGTGGCTGGTTTCCAAGGGCACAAAGAAAGTACATGTTGGAGCAGCTGCAAATGCCTGAACTGGGATTCAAACACACAACCACAGCCCTCATGGTGATTAAGGAATAAGTTAACTCTCTGGAAAAAGGTCTATTATTTATAAAGTGCCCTGCTCAGCACTGTACAACCAAGGAGGGAAGCACCAACTTGGCTCCTTTTCTCCAGTCTTAAATTTTTCGGCAGCTCTCAGAACATTCCCAGCACACACTGCACTTGAAGCTCAGACACCTGGTTATACCAGCTTTCTTAATCATGCATTTTTAATATATTCCTCTTCTGATTTTATACTTTCAAACCAGGTTAGCTATCACCTGATTGCAGTTTAACCACAACCTTAATCAACATATTACTGCTTGGGAACTGCTGTGCCATGTAATTCCATTAAAAGCAAACAAGCTGTTCCTGTGATGCATCCTATTGCTTGTTCACACAACCAAGTTAAACCCTTAAAAACAAAATAAACAAAACAAAACAAAACAAAGCACAAGTATTAAATTCTTTTTGAACTGTGCAGCCATATGAAGGTAAGCCTTTCCCACCCCCTGCATAATGCCTCTCACATTATGCCTCTGGAAACCTGTCCAGGTGTGCTTCCCACTGCCTGGAATCACAGGGTTGGTGGAGACAGGATCTTGAAACCACTGACATTGGCTTTCAATACACTCCTTATTTCCAAGTAAATATTCTGCAAGCATGTGATTTTTTGGCACTACCTTAACTATTGTGGCATTGCCCCGAAGGACAGACTAACCCAGTTTAAAATAAGTGTATTTAATAGTGCTCTATAGCCTGTCTAGTATGACTTTAACCATGGCTTTGTAAATGATTTCACAACCAAGTTACAAACTAAATTTTTCATTGACTATTCTTTTAATAATAATTTCAAGGTTGTTTTGCAGGTTTGTGTTTCTGCAAAGTGTAAAGGTTTACCTAACTGTAAGCATATTTGTGAAGGCATCAAATTTAATTTTTGCTTTTGAAACAGAACATGTTACTGTTTTAAGAAATATTTTTATATTGAGTTTGCTCAAAATATATGCAGCCAAGATGAAGACAGACCAACTGACTGACCCTCCTTTCCTCATACCCACACAGAGAAACCCATATACTATGGCCAGACCTAGTAAACGCTGTTTCGGGAGGAGTTCATTTCAACTTCTTTAGTTCACGTCCAGCACATTTGTTGTGTTGTCAACGGCCATACACTACTGGACAAAAGATTCAAATGTTTAATGGAAAGTACTTAGTTTATGTACTAACAATGAAACATGCTGCAAATATGCACATTACTCTGTCAGTGTTTTTAACACAGTAAGAAAATTAGTTATCTTCAGCAAGAATATAGTCCTGAAATTATTCAATGTGGACAAAAATTTCACAAACAGAGTTGTAAGGCTCTTCAACGGGCTTAATAATGAAAACAAAACCATGCCCAATTTGGAATTTCTTCCACAACCAACATTTAGACTGGGCATGATGTAAGGTCCATACGCTTCTTTCAAAGATTCCACTGGATTTTAGCTATGCTTCTTGTGAGCCATTTCATAACCAAATGATGAGAAAACTGTGGTTTTACAGCCTAAGCAAAAGATAGTAATTTTGAAAAATGATGACACCAAGAATCTGAAAAAAAGACCCGGGGTCAGTCTCCAAGTACAGAGTATTAGGACTCAGCATACTGCTTCTTGCTGAACTCAAATTTTCCTTCTTCCTGTTCCTGGTGAAGAACAGACAGAAGGTGATTTTGGAAGCTATGTTAGAGCCATTAAACACTGTGTTTGTCACAAGAATCTTTTTTCCAACCATTTTGTTCTGGCAGTAATGTTGCTCCAATTCCCACATTAATCCTTTTGTTTTACATCTGGTGAAGAGATGATGAGGTAACCCTGAATAGCATGCAAATAGGAGTTCATGTTTGCACACTACTGTAGTTTTTGCCCATTAGTACTCTTTAAAACAGAAAAGGATTTTTCTTTTTTAGCACAATCTAGAAAAACATAAGAATGGGACAATATTGCTGTTATTTGAATTACATAAAGAATTCAGAAAAATGTATGAAATTGTCCTGTTTTCTTGTGTATGCAAGATACAAACTAAATTTTGTTCTTGACTGGCATTCTGTGTCTTCTTTCAATGGGACTTCTAAGGACTGTTAGAGAACTACTCAAAGCTACTACAAATGCAGAATGGACTAGACCAATAAGTCAAGGGAAAATACAGTTTTTCTCCTTGAAGACTCACCTTTGATGTGATTATATTGGCCTAAGTACACTCCTGACAATTTTGAGTGTTTCCCTTGCTAAGTGAGCATGAAGACTGCCTCCTCCATCTGCAAAGCACCCAAGTAGCAATTGTACTATCAGAGCTCTGGTGTTTAAGACACTCTCAAATACTTGCTGATGGTTATGGAGACAATAAATAAGATGAGAATTCGTTTTCCCAGTATATTTTGATTTTTAAGGGGGAATCAGTCCTCAGGAGACAGGCGTCTAGACCAGGGAAACAGCATTAAGTAGCCCACCATCTGACAAAGCTTCACAAAATCCTAATTTTGCCCCATCAGCAAGATATTTATGCCAGGAGACAGACAGCAGAAAGGTGGTACACAGATGGAAACTGGGTCAGTCACAGGTAAGGAGGAACAAAGGAAATGTTTAGCTGCTATCACTTCTTGAAGATAAGGTTGTCTGAAGTCTTACATTTTCAGTTGTTTATAGATGCAACTTACTGTTTGGTTCAAATATTTACTGGACCCCATCAAATAAGTGAGATTCATTATTGTTGTTTCCAAAGCTGATTACAGAGGACAGATAATGCTTGTTAATCTTTTCCCATTCCTTGATTAGACATTTAGAATGTATGCTCTTGCATCTCTTTTTAGAGCACAGATGCTAAAACCACAGGACATCATTTTAATCCTCAGGTACTGTCACAGCTATGGATCCAACTGGTTTTATTCCAGGTATAGTGCAGCCAACTGCAATCTGCCTACTTGCAAAACCATAATTGGAGTAACTATTGTCTAAGCAAATAATGTTTTAGCCCTCCAGCTTACAAAATAAATCCCTCTCCTTTAGCTATTACGCTTGCAGTCTCTTATCATTTTACATGATGGGATGTAGAGGCAGTCCAGGAGTTTGTCCAGTTTTGGTAGCAGCACACAAAATGTGGAGCTTGTCTGACTTGAATGGAGCCAAACTTTGACCCTGGCTAGCAGCGAAACACTGCTATTGCCAGAGTAGCAGATGACTCTATCGCTTTAGCTGTGAACCCTGTGGAGAAAAAAAATAAATAAAAAGCTTCTGACTTAGAGAGATAGTTTGAGCCCCTGAGCTGCAGTGAGGCTCAAGTGTGCTGAACCAGCCAGCTTTATCTAGTGATAGAGAGCAAATCATGAGACAGAAAATGAGGAATGCAAGCACATTTAAAACATTTGCTTCAGTTTGGAAAGGAAACCTAAAGTGCATACTTCTCCAGTTCAAACCTTTAAAAGAAATATTGATGGCTTATGGCTGCAAATTGGTAACATATAAAAGTAAATCTTAGAATAACAAGGAGGAAGCAGTTGTTAAATTGATTGTTCATTAATTAACAGGACTCTGGAAATGAAAGTATTTGCTGAACAAATAATTAAAAAGTCTAAGCAAAACTGTTTTTGGAACATCAATTATTTTTTGTTTGAAACTAGCTGATTAAAGAGATGACGAATTGTATTTGAGCATCCCAGCTACAACACTGCACAATTCCCAGAGAAAAGATTTACTGCACTGAGCACCTGAGGATGCGCATCAGCCAGTAGCACATGTGAGCACTCTTATTTACTTTCTGCTCCTACAGGTGTTCACAGAGTATTGTTCCCACATCAGCTGGCAGAAAAGACTGAAAGCACCCCAAACACTTCTGTAACCACATATTTTCTGCATAAACACAAGCCACACGTGCATACTAGGCAGGTGTGCACCTGCCTGTGCACACAGCAGTGTTTGATGCTGGTTTGGTTTATCATCACAAACTGGCTCATGATAGTGTAAGGTTTGAGATATGGATCTGGTAGCTTAGGTACCCAAACAAGGGCTGCTTTCTACCCAGTCCTTCAGGCAGCAGAGCCGTCTCACTGCCACTTCAAGGGCAGCAGCCCTGTGCAAACACCCAGTTACAAACATCACATAGCCTGGGCATTAGTCACGGCACGTCGCAGGCTAGGATGTGTTCACGCAAATAGCATAAAGTCAACAAATACATAAAAGCCCTGTGAGCTGATCTCAAGTGAAAGTATCCAAACAGGAAGATGCATTTACCACGGGAGAGGAAGAACTGCAGGGCAGCTGCCAAGCTTCATCCAGCCTCCCCGGGTGGTGCTACCTGCCATTACCAAATCTTCCCTGCTGAGCAGACCTACAGAAAGGCTAGTCCCAAAGCTGCCCATGCCCTCCAGCTCCAACATAGCCCTATGTCCATTTGGGTAGAGTTATGGGCCACACAGAAGGCCTTGCCTCAAGAAATTCCCTATAGGGCCAAATCAGAGAAGTGGATATTTCTACCCTTAGTTCGCTGCACAGAGGCAGCATCGTACACTTGCTCCATGCAATCGCCACCTGTACCCTGAACACTTTTCTCCTGGTTTCCCCTCAGTCCCATTGGATTTGCTCTATATCCTTTCAGCATGGGCCACTTAGTCTTTCGTGGACAATTCCATGGCAATAAGAAACTTGATTTTCTCATAGGGTTGCTAAAGTCCTCCAGCTTTACTTCTTCCTCCTACTGCAAATCAACCCCTGAAGACCCTGGAGCAAAAAGTGCATACCTGAGAGATATGTTGCAACCTTTTTATTAGTGAAGGGTGTTTATTAGCAAAGATTTCTCCTGAAAAATGTAAAAAAGGTACAAGTCCTAAGTACAAATTGGTTTACAAAAGACGGTTTGTTAAAGCAGCAAGCCGTTGGAACCCTTCCACTAGCCTCCAAGACTCACGTCTAAACAAGCTGATAAAGTGATTCATCATGCAGGAGAGGCATGTTTAAATACACTGCTGCTGTCACTCTCCTAGCCCCAGAGCAGTCAGTCCAATGGCTTTTCTCATCCCAAGAGACACTACCCATCCAGACAAAGAGCAATACAAATTCCTTCACACTGGCAGGCTTGACAGTAAGCAGGCTGACACTACAAGGTGGAGACAGATAAAAACAAATTAAAAGAATGCCCTTTACAGCTGCTTTAGGTGATGGCAGGAGGAAGAGGGGTAAGATGGGAGAGGCAACTGGGCTTGCTCCTGTGTCTGCACCAGGGTGAGCCTTTTGTCTTTACACTTCACAGCTCACTGTGAGACCATTCCACTTAAATTTAGAAGGGCATAATGTAACAGATTTTAGTCAGTCATGGAGCCATTTAATCACTAGTACAAATACCACAGTTGGGAAATCTATGGCCAGAGTGCCAATGTTTTAGACATATAGGTGGTTTTCAAAAGATGCAGAGATACTGCCTATTTTATCTCTTCTGATAAAAACAAACAAACAAACAAACAAACAAAAAAACCTTTATCTGCAGAAACAAAGGAAAAAAGACTTAAAGTTGTACCAGCACTGATTTTATATAGTTTTGAAATATTCCTACAATTTATTCAGGATCACTAGAGACGTATTTAATGTAACTTTTCTGGATATGTTACTTCAGAGCAGGAGCAGGGAAGAATGATTTCATGCTCAACAGTACTACTACTTCAGCAGAACATTAATTAATTTTTCAGCCTTTCAGTCTCTCTGACCCAGTTCTGAGAAGCTTATTGCTATTGTCAGGTCAGAACTTGTTTCAAAGCACCAAGTGTTAACTTTCCACATGCAGATTATGCTGGCAGGAGTCTGTCTGCTTACATAGGATGTGTCTTCGTCCTTGACCTGCATTATTTCTGTAGTTCTGTAGTGCAGAAACAAGAAATTAGCCTTGCAACACAATTTATAGATGACATTGATCAGTGGGAGAAAAGTCCACAGCTGATTAGTTCTGCCTTCTTTAGGTGTTAATGGGAAAATAAACCTTCCTTGTAATGAGATGGACAAACCAAAAAATGTTTTCTGGGAAATAGATATGGTGCCCAATTGCAAAATAAGAAAATAATAAAGTGTCCAAAGACTTTTAGAAATTATAAGGCTCATTGAATAGGACAGGGAACTGCTGGAGAGAGTCCAGCGCAGAGCCACAAAGATGATTAAGGGAATGGAGCTTCTCCCTTATGAGGAAAGGCTGAGGGAGCTGGGTCTCTTCAGCTTGGAAAAGAGGAGACTGAGGGGTGACCTAATTAATGTTTATAAATATATGAAGGGTGAGTGTCAGGAGGATGGAGCCAGGCTCTTCTCTGTGACATCCTGTGATAGGACAAGGGGCAATGGGTTCAAGCTGGAACACAGGAGGTTCCACTTGAACATGAGAAAAAACTTCTTTACAGTGAGGGTGACAGAGCACTGGAACAGGCTGCCCAGAGAGGTTGTGGAGTCTCCTTCTCTGGAGACATTCAAAACCCGCCTGGATGCGTTCCTGTGCGATCTGATCTAGGTGTTCCTGCTCCGGCAGGGGGATTGGACTAGATGATCTTTCGAGGTCCCTTTCCGATCCCTCACATTCTGTGATTCTGTGATTCTGTGATTCTGTGTGAATAGGATGGATAATGTGGAGCCTGTGAAATTCTCCTGCGTGGCGGGGTAAGCTTGTTCTCCCTTCCATAACAGACCTACACCCAAGCATATCTTGTTAGAGAATACTAAAACAACATTTCATACAGTCAAGAAAACCACTCAGTTTTGTGGTGTATTGTCATAATTTAACCTTTAGCCTGTAGGGAATAGTATACAGAAAAAGCACATTTGTTTGCAGAGTTTACCCCTTAAATGGGAGCATCAACTGTAAATGTGTGAAGCTAGTCTCCTAGTCTCAACTGGCAAGAGAGACAGTGATTTATGCACAGGTAAAGGCATATGCCAAGTACCCATATCTTTAGAGTGTGCAAATACATCGTTATATGTTAAATACACCACCATGAACACCCCCAAAAAAAGCCACAAAGTAAGACATTTGGTACCGATTAAGCTATTACTTTGCAGAGTGAGTTCTCTGCATTTTAAGAAACATCAAGCTCTCTTGATAAGTGCCTCAATTTGGATCACATTAACTGAGGCACTTCTCAAGCTACAGACATTACTGAAACACAGACCGTGTGTAACTTCATACATTGTATGTGCTTTTTTCCCTCTCAGGCCAAATACGTTGGTGTAGATGTGTTGCCATTAACTAAAATGGTTACAATATAATATGTGAATTAGGAAGGTAAACTGCTTCATACAAAACAATTTCCTATTATAAATGTATGTGTCAAAGTTGTAAATGCTATTGATAAAAAGCAGTTGAAGTCACCTAAATAAATACAACGGTAAGATATTGCAAAAGCACAGCACTGGTCAGTTTTGCTTTTGATTCTATGTTTGGGTTTACTTATATAATTTTTTTGCATCAAGTCAAATAGGTTCTTCAAATCTGTAAGTGGAGGAACTGATTTTCTGAAATTACTTCTGAGGGTAACCTAAAAATTAAGATGCTGCACAGCAGTTGTGTAGCAGCATGGTATTTCAGGGAGCACGGACCAGGGGAAAAGAGACAACAGATTTCTCTGAGATTCAGCTGTACATCCCTCTGTAGCACGATGTTAATCTTACTAAAGGATGTAATGAGCTCCTTAGATGTAGGAGTGAGACTGTGCACAGATGCAAATAAAAAGCTGTTATTCTCTTCCAAAATGGCAATCTGTCATGTCACTACTTTGCCTTTTCAGTCCCTTCTTCCTGTACATACATTTTTTCATTGTTAGGCTTAAGTGCAGATCTGCTTAACCCAAGTTCACTAAGAAAGTTGTGCCAGGTCAGCCCTTTCAGCTTTTATGTCTTTGGCCAAAGAGATAAGCAGATCAGTTTGCTTGTATTTCCCCCACGGGGACTTTGCTTACAATGGAGACCTAAAGATCTCATTTCCAAGGGACATCCTTGCAAAGACAGCTGCTGCCTGACACAGCTGTTACAGGATACCAAGGAAATCATGCCATGAAAATAATACTGCCACCTCTGGGTATACAACATATATATCTTTCATGCAGTGTTACGAGGATGATGGAATGACACGTGGGGATAATTTTATAGTCCACCTAGACCGTAAAAACATGCCCTCTCCAGAATGTAGGGTACATCTGCATCTGTGTGCCTTGTGGCAGGGTAGGATGGGAAAGGGAGAACTGAAAACAGTAAAACAGAAGAATAATAGCCCTCTTTAAGAAAAGACTTTGGACCCCATATGGCAGTGAATTATTACACTGCCATCATTGGAGCCCCTCTCTGCTCTCTTCTGAAGTCATCTACAGAGAGCAGGGAAAGGACTGCATTAGCAAAGTGACATGCTCCATGCTGTCTCAGGAGCATTACTAATTTCATATTAATATCAACTACAAGGCATCCCTCAGTGGCAAGAAGGCATGGAGCTAAAACAGACAGAGGGAAGAAGGTTCACCAGTGCAAAACTGATGCAGCAAAACAAATGAAACAGGATCAAGAGGCAGGAAAACCATGAAAGGAGAGAAAGAGAAGATGAGAAGGCAGAGAGGTTTCAAAAACAGACACAGGAAAACAAACAGAATTTTGCACCAGAGTAAAGGGATCATGACATTCTGTGGGCCCCTAGTTCTTTTGTCAGCTTTTCGATGACAGTAAGACTAACTGCTGTGTCACATCAATACTGAGCTGCAAATAGTCATCTTACACTGACTTTTTAATCACTGACACCTCAAATTCAGAATAGCACAGCAAGAGAGTACCAAGAGGTCTGTGTATCATACAGTGGCCATACAAAGGCTTAATGACCTTGCTCTGGTGAATTTACGGAGCAGCTGCTCCATAAGGCTCCATTGCTTAAGTATGAATAATGTGTTTTTAGGAACACTGGTCAGTATTGAGGAAGATTACCATGCATGTCCTTAGCTGTGAACACCAGGAGATATAAGAGCTGTTCTGCTTGACCTTTAGTGTAAAAAGGGATTTTGGAAAGAAAAATGTGATTATTTATATGTCAATTTTATAGCCTACATAATGCAGCTGTGTTTGGCTGTAGAAGAGAGGAGCTCCCAGACTAATTCTAACACTTTTCACACCTAAGGGAATGTGATATTGGCTCCCTTGGTGCAAATACATGTCTAAAAAAGAAATTACCAAATATGCTTTCCCTTCCTTTTTTTTTTTTCTCATAAGTGACACATTTAACAAAAATATTAGGCAATATATTCATATATACTTTTTCCCTCTTCTGGTTATCATCACTTAGGATCCTACAGAAGTAGGGATTTCTTTTGGCAATTCAGGAAAGCAGGTTAAGTCTCACATGTAAAAACCAACCTGAAGAGAAAAAAACTTTTCCCAACATACTCCCTGAGGTTTTACATTTACCCTGAAAGTGGTCTGTTCCCACTTAGAGCAGGAAGAAGCCAGCTTCAGGGCTTGGAGATCATTCCTTTAGTGGCAAAAAATAAGAAAGATCTACTTAAATGTTTATGAGTTCTGAATCACTGTTTTGTTGGAGAAATTAAATGAATGAAATATGCTGAAGATTTTTACCTCTCTTTTTTTTTTACTGTGTTTCATACTCTGCTAACAAATACTATGTAGGAAAACAAACCAGAACCTATTAGTTTTGTGCATAGCAAAAATGTGGCCTCCAGAAGATTGGACAGACTAAGGGAAGTCCAAAAAAGTAGCATTGTGATGGGTTCCATCAAAAAATATATGTTGTCATGATTTGAAATTTGGAAGGATCAGTACCATCCCAAACTCAAAACCCAGAGATACTGTTCCCAAAATACTCTAACAGCTTTAGTAGTGATATTACCAGTTCATAAAACAGGGCACTGAGAAGCAAGGTCAATAAGCCATTTAGAACAGCCGAGCAAAAAGTATGTAAACCGTCGGGGACACCATATCTTGAATTTCAATTAACCAAGGATTCTGAAAGCCCTTTTTGAGACATCTTAATTGAGCCTGATTTCTGGAAAATGTTGGTCCCTGAAAATAAGTCCTTTTGAACAATTTGTAACACAGCATTGTTTTGAGAGTTAAAGTAACCCTTTCTGTAACCATTGTGTCTAAACTCTGTAATATTGTAAAGACCTTCAGATTTTAGTTGCAAAATAAGCACTGAATCAAGCCTTGCAGTCTCTCTTAGTCATGAGTTGTCTCCAATTTCCAAAAGAAATTGAAGGTAATCAAACTATTTGCAGGAGGATGAGTTGCAAGAGAAGGTTTTAAATTACAAGGGTCAGTAACATCTTAACAATTTTTATGCTACATTAAGCCAGAAAATTATTTCTGTGCTTGTCATGGTTAACTTGTAGGGAAAGATTCAATGCATATCTAACAGAATAATAGTTTAAAAAAAGCTTTAAAATATGAGTAAAATGAAAGAGTTCATGGTCAGTCTTTATTAAGGATTGTCCTAAATAATAAACATATTTTTCCACATCAAAATTAGTATTTTCCAAACTGATCTTCAGCACAAGTTAAACATGAAACAAAACTTTCAGAATAGCAAAAACAATATAGCTACATTTTCTGTCTGTGGATGTTGCTAAGGAGGGTCAAGAAGTGCATGAAGAAAATAAGGAGTTATATCCGCAAACAGTCTTGCCTGTACATTATGAATAAATACTAGCAATCTAATAGGTTTAAGCATCCTGTGATGTATCTAAAACACAAACAGGTATTGACTACCATAAACAGCTTAGAACAAAAACTGTTTGCTCTGGAAAGGAGTGAAGAGGAAGATGAGATGCCAGACACTGGTCATATATTTGAAACCTCAGAAGACATTTAGCGTCTTGGACTTCACTTTAGCCAGAATACCATAGCTAACACCTCTGCTGTAAATGAACATGCCTGGGTCTGACACTTCCCCTTTTTGGGTCATCCAAGGAACTTTGTCTGTAGTACCATGCTGTTTGCTGAAAAAGAAGAGTGATATTTTAATAACGTAGTCATCTACACGATGCATCAGTTCCATGTAGAAACTTCCCTGAAGAATTTCCCTCACCAAGTATTACTCACAGCTGAACAAAACATTTTGTAAACAGCTATGGGCCAAGATAAAACCCTGTTCTATTGTCAGACATGTGGATGAAGTGAGGGCCATAGTATTGCTGTCCTTTCTTGTTTGCTTGGGGGAAAAAAAAAAAAAAAAAAGGCAACAGAATGTGTGGACTGGCTTATGTCAGTGCAGCTGTGTATAGGAGGGTCATGACAAATATCACCTCCAGCCTGTTGAAGATGTTGTCACTCTACATTATGGATTGAATCTATGACTGGTGGTATCTTGCCATATCTTCACAGATTTCAACAGAGCTATGATGATCTATGCCATGGGGAATCTAATTTGTTGGACTGTCATAGCCAAAATACTGTTTTCTGTGCATTATCCATGCATGTACACAAATAAAAATTAAAAAAAAAAAAGGAAAAAGAGAAGAGAAAAAGTCAAGGGAAAAGAAAAGAAAAGAGAAAATAAGAAAATAAAAAAGAAAAGAAAACCATATGAAACTTCACATGATCTAATTTGGATTCAATTTAGAAACAGTTTTCTCTTCTTTGAGGTACATATGGAAGATATTTTCCCTGTCTCCAAGCCTTCTCCAAATATACAGGAGCTGCCTCATGTTACACTCAAACTTAAATGGGTGACAGTCTTAGCACAGTTGATGAACCTTGGGTCACAACTGAAACAAAAGCTATAGAAGCATTCGTTCATGCAATGACACAAATTCACATTATTTTTGGCTTCCTGCCTTTTAAGTGTTCTCATTTCCTTCATTAGGAACCTTTATCTGAGATCACTTCTTTCACTTTAGAAAGTCTATCTGAGAGACATTTTTCCCTTCTATTATGCTAGTTATCCTTTCTCCTCTACTGTTACTCAGAAAGTATATAAATAAAAGTCACACTTCCCAAATAATATGCAACAAAGAAAAATAACAGACTTCTCACTTAGTCATTGAATTATTTGCCTTCTTCAAACTGTCAACAACTTCTTGATGGAAATATTCTGTGATTCATTTCTTCCTTGTCATCCCAGGGAATAATTTCCCTGCTCTCTTTCACCTTAAGATAGGAAGCTCCCTTGTTTGTTTAGAGGAGCTGGTTGGCTGATTTGGTTTTGGATACTGTGCCACTGAAATACACTTATAAGTAGATGATGTGATCAGTTCTGTGAAGTGTAGAAGTATGAAGTTCGATGATTTAAAATACTCCACTTGAGGTCAAACAGGGCTTGCAGAGTGACACAGATTATTTTGGTGTATACTTGGCCCTTGGTACGGATGCATCCCTGCACTTTCAGTAGTTATGCCAAGAATTCAAGCTCAGAAATTTCTCCTTTTGCAAATACGTGTGTGTAACTCCACCCATTTCAGTGGAGCTTTACTGATATTTAATTAAGTTTTGAAGATCTGAATAAGCTTTATATGCTTCATTTCAAGAACCATCCACTTGGATTAACTAATTAACACTGAGCTCTTTGGTGATGACTACATCTTCACAGCTTTTCTCATACTCTTTGTCTACAGTTGGCTAGTGTCAATAACAGTCAGGATAAATCATTTGCCTATAAATATTTTTATGCCTACTTATATCCAGCTCCTGTATATCACACATTATAAGCTCACTACAAATCTTTGCTTTGGACCAGAGAAGTCTGTGTCTGCCCCCTGACTGTTCTTCATGTGTATCAACCCAGAAATTTCCCTTAGATGTAACCAGACAACTATTTCCCTGAAATCTGTGTGAGAAAGACTCACTGGAGATTCATTTTAAGAAAGAAGATATGCACAAGCCCCCTTAATAACAAATAGATTTTTTTCTGTTATTTTCTACTGAACAAAAAAAAGCACATTTCCTATAACAAGGGGAAAATGCAATCTAATTTTCCTATAGTACTACTTAGACCCTTGTTGATTTTTTCAGTAGCAATGAGGAGAACAGCAGCATACAGCAGCACACACCTAACAAAGAGTGCTGTAGTGCTAGGATGTCTCTCCAGCTGCTGCTTTATTGAATCCTATCTTTACGAGTCCTATTATCCATGCATCATACTTCTTGTTTCCTCTTCTTTACCAGCATCTTTCCTACTGCAGGTGGCCACTGCTGGCCCTGAATTGACATTTTCTTGTGCAATAGACACTGTAACCTCACCTTTAAACTGCACAACCTCCATTCACTTTGCAATATACTAAGAAATACTGCTCTTCCTTTCAATTATTGTGCCTTCAGTGTTATATCTAGTCATTATTTTTCTTGTGTTTTCTTTTTTTTTTAACCACTTTAAAATCAGAAAATAGTGTCTCTGATCATGGCGACATGTAATCAAAGGCAGTTCCTGTAGACCACAAAGAGATTTTTGAAAATTAGAGCACCTAAATATAAGAGTCTTGGATTAGATAGTTTTAGACATATTTAGATAGATGTTTCTAAACGTATGCCATCAAATGAGATAAATATGGATCTCAACAGAGCCTTCAACCCTCATGTTTTTAACACTAGTTCAGAACCTGGTAAGAATCAATGTATAATATATCCTTATAATGTTAAGCATGGCAGTAGTCAAGCCCTTTAGAACAAAAACCAGAAAATGTAGTGCACATTCAAGGACAGCTGTTGCTACATTTTTATTTCACAAGAATTTACTGTGTTAAGGTACTACATCTAGTCCACAGGTACAGAAAGAATGTGATCTGTCAGCCAGACAACATTTGGCTTCAGATGAAAATTGTTTTTCTTTACAGAGTTTTCTCATTCAAATCCCATTGCCTAATTAGTACAACTAAATAATAACATTTTTGCCTCTTGGAGGTTTTTTTTAATTTATAAATCTGTTCCATTTTGAAAAGACATAGGTTGCTGTTACTAATTTTCTAGATACTTAAGGAAGAACATACAGAACACATATAACAACAGAACCCTTGACTTTTTGGTTTAGTTTGAAATATGTCTAATGAGCTTTGTGAAATATTAATTCTCACCAAAAAATGAACAGTAAGAAACAATAGGATCACCTCTAAACCATTCTTCATGTGGGACCTATCAAATTCCATAAAATCAAAGGTCCAGGATTACAAGATTTTGATTAATACAGACACAAATGAGAGACAACATTTTAAGTTGGGACTTCCATTTGCTAAACTCAGATCTGAACAGAACAGAGCCCTGTTTTAAGCAGTCCAGCTGTAAGCCTTGCGGAGCACTCCTCTACGTGTATTGATCAGCCATAGGAATATTTGGATGATGCAATGTCTGACAGCTTCTTTTTTCCACCCTGACCATCAGCAAAAAAAAGTGGTATGAAGCAGCCCCGAAGAGAAGGATTTATGGGTGTCAGTAGATGAAAAACTGAACATGAGCTAGCAATGTGTGGTTGCAGCCCAGAAGACCAACTGGATGCTGGGCTGTATCAAGAGAAGCCTGGCCAGAAGGTCGAGGGAGGTGATTTTGCCCCTCTACTCTGCTCTTGTGAGACCCTACCTGGAGTACTGCGTCCAGCTCTGGGTCCACCAATGCAAAAAGGACATTGAGCTGTTGGAGCAGGTCCAGAGAAGGGCCACGAAGATGATCAGAGGGCTGGAACACCTTCCCTAGGAGGAAAGGCTGAGAGAGTTGGGGTTTTTCAGCCTGGAGAAGAGAAGGCTCCAGGTGTTCTTATAGCAGCCTTCCAGTACCTGAAGGAGAGATGGGGAGGGACTTTTTACAAGGGAATGCAGTGGCAGGATGAGGGGTAATAGATTTAAACTGGAAGAGGGTAGACTTAGACTAGATATTGGGAAGAAACTCTTTACTGTGAGGGTGGTGAGACACTGGAACAGGTTGCTCTGGGAAGTTGCTCACTGGAACACCTGAAGGTGTTCAAGGCCAGGCTTGCTGAGGCTTTGAGCAACCTGGTCTAGTGGGAGGTGTCCCTGCCCATGGCAGGGGGGTTGGAACTCGATGATCTTTGGTGTCCCTCCAACCCAAACCATACTATGATTCTATGATTATGTGATGGAGATGTCATCTTGCCCCAGCAGATTCTAATGGTTAGCCAGCTTCTTTGTGTCAGCATACACACTGCTTATCTTTTTGCCCCAGTTTTGAGAGAAGCAGATTGACTGTGTGTCCACCTTGAGCAGTGGTCCTCACAAGGCACAGAGTATCTCTGAGACTGAGTGGACATAAAAGTGAATACACACAAACTTGGCCCTCCTGATTGAAGACAGTGGCTCACAAACTGTTTTTGCTATCCTCTGCATAAATTCCACACTGCAAGTCTGAGCCCAGAAGAATCTATTTCCCTGTCCTTTTTCTTCCTCATCATTCTCCAGTTCAAGATCAGCTAATGCATTTTCCTCTGTATTTCCAAAATACATTGTAACATCTAAACTAGGATCAAACATCAATATTTTCAGATCAGAATGGGACAACATGAAAAGTCCACATGCAAAAAACCAAGAATCTATTCACATACATTGCTACAGTATGATGGCTCCTTTGCCAACAACACTATTTATTTAATAAAAAAAATTTGACAGAACCTAGGATTCCCATTTATGGCTGAGATCTCATTGGGCTGGGTTTTATATTTGCAGAAAAAAAAAAGATAATTATTTTATTCAGATTTGCAAATCCCATACTTGCACAAAAATCTAGGTATGAAATATAGTACAAGATATTGTGTATGAAGAGATTTTGTCAAACTAGTGCTTCCAAGATATATGTTAGATTAATATGTTAGACTGACATTTTAGCATGCTGAAGATCATAAGACATGTTTTATGGTGCATTAAAATCTCATAATAACAATTTCAGAGAGTTAGCATAATACATTATTCAGAGTTAAATACTGCCTTTCATAAGGGCTAACATGCCATTACGCTATAATAAAATGCAGCTTTGAAATATCAATTTTCTTCTATCAGTAAGGTCATTTACATAGCTAAACTAAGAACATAATGATGTATTTTTTCACTATCTAGGAGAAAAAAAAAAAAGGCACTTCTTCTCCAACATCCAGAAAATATGAAAACATTCCAAGAAAGCAATTATTAAGTCATTTAAACTTTCATACAAAACAAGTTGTCATGGATTTAGTTGTAAAACTGAAAGTAAATGCATTCTGGTTTAGTTATATTGAACGTAAATAAACTTATTTAAACTCTAGAGGAAATACTGTATTCAGGCACAAATGTGTTAATCTAACTGGGTTTTTTGATAAATTGCATCTATTTATCTGATATTTCTGTCAGTGACATAGAAAAAAATGTGCAACCTTGCAGGACTCCTCTACAACTTCACCCCAAAGAGGAATTAATTGGCATTGCTAGACCACTTTCCATCATCTTTGGCAAGTCATGGGAATCAGGGGAGGTGCCTGAGGACTGGAGGAAAGCGAATGTCACACCAGTCTTCAAAAAGGGCAAGAAGGAGGACCCGGGTAACTATAGACCGGTCAGCCTCACCTCCATCCCTGGAAAGGTGATGGAACAACTTATTCTTGATGCTCTCTCTAGGCATATCAGGGATAAGAAGGTCATTAGAGACAGTCAACATGGCTTCACCAAGGGGA